>VZQC01003742.1:0-18853 GCA_009823505.1 Rhizomys pruinosus | reverse complement strand
TTTTTTTTTTTTTTTTTGAACTCACAAAGATCCACCTGCCTCTGCCTCCCAAGAGCTAGGATTAAAGGCGTGCACCACCATGCCTGGCTATATAGAGCTTTTTTGTTTTGGGGGGGGTCTTTTTGAGAGAGGGTCTCCCTGTAGCCCCAGCTGTCCTGGAACTCACTCTGTAGACCAGACTGGCCTTGAACTCACAAAGATCCTCCTGCCTCTGCCGCGCGAGTGCTAGGATTAAAGGCGTGTGCCACCACGCCCGGAATTATATAGAGCTTTTTTAGGGGAGATAAATATACTCTAAAATTAGTTATGGTACTGATTTTTAAAAGTCTATGAATATTGGGAGGGATTATATATGTCAATTATATCTCAGTAAAGCTGTTATAAAAGTCTTGTTTGTTTTTGGTGAGTTCGATGGGAATCAAGAAAAAGTCTAGGTGCACTGCAGAGATGACAGGCAATTTTATTCCCCACCTGGTCCTGCAGCCTGGTAGGCCTGTCTCGGCTACTAGCCAGTGCTAAACAGCCAGTGTGTACCAGAGTTAATTAGAATAGGCGGCAAGTCACTGCCTCCATGTAAGCCATTCTACATGAATATATGAAGCAAAGCAATTTAAAGCATTGAAATTCCTCAGATTTTAAGGACCAAGAAATATAATTCTTCTCAAAGCTCATTCCATTAAAAGACTGATCTCTGCTTTGTTCCTCAGTATGGAGATTTGGGTATAAGGTGTCCAGGTTCAAGATGATACTGCTGAACTACAGCCCACCACCATCTCTTTAACCTGAATCCTCTATGAAACTTTCAGAAATGAACAGTGCCCTGCTTTGTTGGCTGCTAAGCTATTTCCTGAGTTTGCTATGGTGTCCATATGGAACCTGTGACTATGTTGCTGTGCTGGCAGAAGGACTTTGCAGAAATTATCAAGTTGAGGTTATTGAGGCAGGAAGATTACCCTGGATAATATGGATGAACCAAATGCAATCACAAGAGTCCTTACACATGGAGAGAGAGGGCAGAGGTGATGACAAGAGAGCAGGCAGAACAGTGGAATGCTGGTTGGCACCAGGATCCAGGCAATACGGACGGCCTCGAGAAGCTGGGAGAAAAAGCAACAAGGAAACTCTTCCCTAGAGCCTGCACCCCTGCCAACACTGATTTCCATGTTCTAACACTCACTCAGACTCTCCAGAACTGTGAGGTAATACATGTGTGCCATTTTGTGGTAATTCGTCACCACAGCAATGGAAACGAATCCACTTGTTCCTACTGTATCCAATACCAGGCCTACAGGCGTACGACTCCTATTTGTGAAGACCACCAGCTGTCCTGGAACTCACTCTGTAGACCAGGCTGGCCTTGAACTACAAAAGATCCGCCTGCCTCTGCCTCCCAAGTGCTAGGATTAAAGGCGTGTGCCACCACACCCAGCTAAAACTTACAGTTTAACAAATGTGTATGGTCAATATAGGTAATGAAACACAAAAACATACAATTTTGTCACCAGGATTTTAAAATAGGGATTTCAGGCTAGAGATGCCCCAGTGGTTAAGAGCACTGACTGTTCTTGCAGAGGATTCGGACTCGATTCCCAGCACACACATGGTGGCTAACAACCATCTGACTCCAGATTCAGGGGATCCAATGCCTTCTTCTGACATTGTGGGCATTGTACAACATGAATACTGCATTACTCACTTTTCTGTTGATGTGATAAAACCACCATGACCAAGGGAACTTATAAAAGGAAGAGTTTATTTGAGCTTACGATTGATGGTTCCAGGGAATCAGAGTCCATCCCGGCGGGAAGGCATGGTGGCAGAGCTGGAGCAGAAAGCTGAAGTTCATATCTTCCATCGAATACAGGAAGCAGAGAGAGAGCAACTGGAGACTGGCAAGGCTTGTTGAACTCTCTGAGCCCACCCCCACTGACGTACTTCCTCCAGCATGGCCACACCTTCTAAGACTTCCCAAAACAGCACCACCAACTAGGGACAAAATGTCTGAATATTTGAAGCCTATGGGGGACATTCTCATTCAAACCACCACAGGTGCACTTACACTCATACACATAAAAAATAATAAAATGAAACATGGATTTAATTAATAATAATAATGTATAGCAGTAGCTTCAAGTGTATAAATGTCCTCTGACATTAAAAAAATATTACTTTGGCTGGAGCTACAGGGAGACCCTGTCTCAAAAAAAAAACCAAACAAACAAACAAAAAAAGACCAAAAAAAAAATATTACTTTGCCAGGGCTGGAGAGATGACCTAGTGGTTGAGAGCACTGACTGCTCTTGCAGAGGACCTGGGTTCACTCCCCAGCACCCACATGGTGGCTAAGAACCGTCTAACTCCAATTCCAGGAGAACTCCAGTTCCAGGGGAATCCGACACCCTCTTCTGACCTCCGCGGCACTGCACAACACGGGTGCACAGACCTACATGCAGACAGTACATTCATACACATACAGAAATAAAATTTAAAAAAATATTAAAAAATATTATTTTGCCAAGTGTGGTGGTACATACCTTTTTAAATTTTTTTTTAAATTTTATTTATTTTTGTATGTGTATGAGTGTACTGTCTGCATGTAGGTCTGTGCACCTGTGTCGCGCAATGCTGCAGAGGTCAGAAGAGGGTGTCGGATTCCCCTGGAACTGGAGTTCTCCTGGAATTGGAGTTACAGACGGTTCTTAGCCGCCACGTGGGTGCTGGGGATTGAACCCAGGGTCCTCTGCAAGAGTAGTCGGTGCTCTTAACCGCTAGGCTATCTCTCCAGCCCTTCTTTTCTTTTTTAAAATATGGAACGCTTCACGAATTTGCATGTCACCCTTGAGCAGGTGCCATGCTAATCTTCTCTGTATTGTTCCAATTTTGGTATATGGGCTGCCGAAGCTAGCACGGTGGTACATGTCTTTAATCTAGTACCTGGGAGCAGAGGCAGGCAGATCTTTGTGATTCAAGGCCAGTCTGGTCTTTACAGTGAGTTCTAGGCCACTTGGGACTACAGGGAGACCCTGTCTCAAAAGACCAGTGCTTTGACTGCACCAAAGTGCACTATATGTGTGCAGTGCCCACAGAGGCCAGAAGAGGGCATCAGATCCCCTGGAAATGGAGTTACTAATGGTTGTTAGTTGCCATGTGCCTGCTGGGAACTGAACCTGGGTCCTCTACAAGAGTAGTCAGTGCTCTTAACCACTAAGTCATGTCTCTAGCCCTGCTTTGACTTGCTTTTTTTTTTTTTTAATTTTTTTTTATTATTTATTTATTTATTTCTGTATGTGTATGAATGTACTGTCTGCATGCAGGTCTGTGCACCCGTGTCGTGCAATGCTGCGGAGGTCAGAAGAGGGTCTCGGATTCCCCTGGAACTGGAGTTCTCCTGGAATTGGAGTTACAGACGGTTCTTAGCTGCCATGTGGGTGCTGGGGATCGAACCCGGGTCCTCTGCAAGAGCGTCGGTGCTCTTAACCGCTAGGCTATCTCTCCAGCCCCTTGACTTGCTTTTTAGGGAAAGTTTTAGGAAGGTATCAAGCTGCCACAGGCCAAGAAGTTTGGAATAGCATCTTTCCTCTGAGGCTTGGCAGTAGTTAAGATAGTATGATTATAATGTCCTAGAGATAGCAGTCTAAAGCAGACAGAACTGGGAAAAGGTCTCATCTAAGAGGTAATTCCAGTACTGAAGTAAAGGAATGACACAGGAAGAGCAGACACTGAGAACTAGATACCATGTTGACAAAACCAACAGTGATCACTACTGAGAATTTCATCCTCTCTATTTTTACTAGCAATTTAATTTTTAGCCTAATATAAGGCACACCCTCCACATTTTCCTAATCTTTTTTTTCTTTTCTTTTTTTGTTTTGTTTTATTGGGTTTGGGGGGGAGGTTTTTTGTCTTTTTGGGACAGGGTCTCCCTGAAGCCCCAGCTTTCCTGGAATTCACTCTGTAGACCAGGCTGGCCTTGAACTCACAAAGATCCACCTGCCTCTGCCTCCCAAGTGCTAGAATTAAAGGTGTGTGCCACCACCCCCAGCTGTTTTGGTATTTTTGAAACAGGGATTCCTTATAGCTCCAGCTGGCCGGGAACTCACATGTAGACCAGGCTGGCCTTGAACTCAAGAGATCTACCTGCCTCTGCCTCAGGAGTGCTGGGATTAAAGGTGTGTGCCACCACGCCCAAGCCTAATCTTTACTTCTCTAATTGAGTATACAGTTCCTACAACTGAGCTATATATTCATAATGTGGCAAGAATGCCTATTTCCCAAAACTTTGACAATGCTATTTATTCCTCCCGTTATCTAAGGAGACTTCTAACAGTGGTATCATGTTTCCACCTTCCCCCACCAGGTTAAGGTTTACAGTGAAATGTGTTCTTTACTTACAACTGCACAGCGCTGTACTTTGGGGGGAACTCCATCTTCCTCTGTTGCTCCATTAGGTCCAGGTGCCTCTTTTCTCCTCTTTCTTGAATTGAGGTTAGCAGAACTATGTGCATCCATCTTCTTTTAACTGCTCCAATAAAGTGGGAAAGTTTCTGTACCAGTGGTTCAGAGACACAAATACACTCAGCAAGCATTAATTCTAGAGCACACATCTCACCAAGATGAGCCACAACAAAGACTCACAGACACTGGCTCCAGTAGAAACACAGAAATGCGTTTCTGCGGAACAGTGCCACAATCTCCCAACCTTGAAAGCTTTTTCTAACAATGTAGCCTATATAGTGTTTATTTCATATCTTAACTGTGTACAAAAGGTTAGAATAATTTGGCTGTGAAACCTAACTATTCAAATTGACTTATCTGAAATGCTTGTTACCAGAATTATCAGATTTCAGAGGGTTTTTTTGAAATATTTACAAAGACTTTACTGGTTATGGATCCCTAACTTGAAAATCTGAAATTTGAATTTCTTTTTTTTTTTTTTTTTTTGAGACAAGGGTCTGACTCCCTATAGCCCCAGCGGACAAGGGGGGAAACCACTCTGTATAGTCCAGGCTGGTGTCTTGAACTCACAGAGATCCACCTGCCTCTCTGCCTCCCGGTGTAGAGTAAGGAGGTGTGCCACCTACACCCAGCTTAACGATGGTTCTTATCGCCATGTGTGGTGCTGGGAATGCAACCCTCTGGGTCCTCTGGCAAGGAGCAGTTGGTGCTCTTAGACCACTACTGTCACCTATCGCTCCAAGCCCCGTGAAAGAAAATTTTTTTTAAAGAGTGTTATTTAATTTTATGTATAGTTATGACCTATTTTGGCTGAATGTATGTCTATGCACCATGTATGTGAGTCACAGAGGCCAGAAGAAAGTGTTGGAACCCTTAGAACATGGTGGTTGTAAGCCATGAAAGTGCTAGGAACTGAACTCCAGGCCTCTGCAAGAACACCAAGTACTTTTAATTACTGAACTAGCCCCTGAAAAATTTGTTTTGTTCTGTTTTTAGTGGGCTGGAGGTGCTCAACCTGGATAGACTTTACCCCTATTCTCTGGGGAACAGGTTGAGACGGGGTCTTAGCACTGGGTGGCCTAGAAGACCGAATGTGTTAGACAATCTGGTCTTGTGACTTGTGGGTGAGATCCTTCTGCCCGTCTCGTCTCCATGCTTGAGTGTGGATAAGGGCTTGCACCACTACTCCTGGCTCACCACCACTCTTAATCACCTGACATATCCCCAGAAGTATGGCTGGCACAAAGCAAAGCAACAAAGCAATGCGAAAAAGTTCTCTTTGGTGCAAGCCTCCTGCCTCAGACTCCTAAGTGCTGAGATTATAGGTGAGTCTCCATGCCAGGACTGAAGCATAGACTTAACTCTAAATACCTGTCAGAATTTCAGAAACCCTCTCTCTCCACCAAGTTTTAACCCTGTGAAACGGGAAACTGAATCAGAACACTTGTATTTGCTGTTTTTTTGGTCTTTTTTGAGACAGTGTCTCTCTAGCCCCAGTCGCCTGAACTCGCTATGTAGACCAGGCTGGCCTTGAACTCACAGAGATCCTCCTGCCTCTGCTTCTGGAGATTGCTGGGATAAAAGGTGTGTGCCACCAACACCGCTTCGAACATCAAGAACTGTTTTTAAAAATGTCCCCTTCCCGGGCGGAAAGATGGCTAGCCGGGTTAAGAAGCAGACCTCTCGTCTTAAGAGGACCCGGGTGCATCCCCAGCAACCCACATGGCGGCCGTAAAAAAAACTCTTTAACTCCAATTCCAGGAGACTCCAGTTTCCAGGGGAATCCGACTATCACCCTCTCTGAACCTCCGCTGCAATTGCACAACATGGAGTACAGAAACCTGCATGCAGACAGTACATTCCATCACATACAGACATGAAATTAAAAATTAAATAAAAAAAATTCTTAATGCTTCCCGTCTAGGTCATCGAAGACTCATAGAGTAAAGTACAAGATTGCAACCCAAGTTCAGTCCCCATAGCCCACATGGTATATGAAAGGGAGAACTAATTTCCTGCAAAAGTTATCCTCTGGATGTGTGAGCTCACTGAGCCCTAGCAGACGAAGAGGGCCCCCCCCCCCACTGAGATTACGAAAAAGCATCTGAAGAGTCAATCAAGCAACGCCTTCAAACATGAAGAGGCATTTGGAGACTCAATTGGGAATACACGGCAAGGAGAACGCCTATGCCAGGATCACGAAGAAAAGATTACACTGGAAAGGTGCAGGATAAATCCCACGCTAAGCTTTACCAACCCTATGTATGACCTTGCAGTGGGATCCCTCCGGGGAGGCCCCAGGACACAGACATCAGAAACACAGTGGGATCATACTAAAGAACTACAAGATCCATAAAGAACAATTAAAGAACTAAGAAAGAGAATGAGGAACTCAAGAAGGTACGAGAGAAGAGAGAGAGAGAGAGAGAAGAGAGAGAGAGATAGAAATGACAAGCTCCGGAAGGAAGTAGAAACACTGAAAAGATCCCATGCTGAAAAGAAAAAGAAACAAACCAGCAAACAAAAGAGCTTAAAAAGAGATCGAGAAGCTTCAAAAAAAAATAGAAAGCGAAAGAAATCATAGAGGAAAATGAAAAAGGAAATCAACACTCATCCATTCAATAGAAAAGGAATGAAAAAAAGCCTCAGAAAGCAAATGGAGGAAGCAGAACAAAGAATATCAACCCTGAGGACAACACAGAACAAGAAAAACCTCAAGGAAGATTATGAAAAATTTTAAAAATACACAAAATGGAACAAACCAGGAGCTGTGGGACAACTATGAAAAGACAAACCTCCGCATCATATGAATAGAGGAAAGAGAGAAAGAATCCCAAGGAAAGGTATGGATCAGATCTTCAACGAATAATAGAGTGAAAACTTTCCCCAAACTGAAAAGGACAAACCAAATACCATACAAAGAAGCCCATAGAACTCCAAACAGACAGATCAGAAAAGAAATTCCTCACGCCACATAATAGTTAAAATGCTGGACACCCAAACAAAGACAAAATTCTTAAAGTCGACAAGAGAAAAACAACAATGGACCTATAAGGTGAAACCTAATCAGAATAACAACGGACTTCTCACAAGCAAACTATGAAGGCAGAAGAATCTGGAGCAAAGCATATTTTCCCAGTGTTGAGGGACAATGGATGCCAGCCCAGGTTTCTATACCCAGCAGCAAAATGTCCATCAATAGATGGAAGGAGAGAGGAAAATCCTAATCTTCCATGACTAAACAAACTTGAAAGACTAAAATGTCCGGAAAACCAACCCTTCAGGGAATCCTTGAAGCCAATTCAAAGAACAGAAGAAGGAAGCAACCAACCCCAGGCAACTAGAAGGAGAAATCAATAAAAGCAGAACTGCAGAAGTAAAACCTAAATCAAAACCGCAGATGGATAATAAGGGAAAAGGAAGGAAAAACACAAACCTATCAGTCATACCTTAAATATTAATGGACAAATTCCCCAATCAAAACATAGACTGGTAGACGGGATTAGGAAACAGAATCCATCGATATGCTCTCGGCAAGAACACATCTTACCTTCAAGAACAGGCACCACCTTAAATTGAGGGATGGAAAAAAATATCCAAGCAATGGTACCAAAAAGAAGCAGGTGATGCTATTTTAAAAATATCGATAAAATAACTTCAAAGAAAGAAATCAAGAGAAACAAAGAAGGCCATTAAAACTTTATCAAAGGAAATCCACCAAGAAGGTTTTACAATTATGAATATATAGGCCCCAAACGTCTGGTGCACCAAACTTTATAAAAGTTTTCTCCAGACAAGGCACAAGACTAACCCCAGCACACTAGTAGTGTGGGATTTCAATACCCCACTGGGTCCCTTGGTTAGGTCAACTGGACCAAAAAAAATAAACAGAGAGACATCTGAACTGAACGATATACACCAAACGGACCTCATAGACTCTACCCGAACCATTTCCACCCAAACACCAAAGAGTTTACTTTCTACTCAGCACCCCCGAGAACATTCTCCAAAATCGACAACATCATGGGACACAGAAGAAACCTTAAAATACAAACAAAAGATTGAAATAAATTTCTGCATCCTGTCAGACCACAGTGCAATGAACTCAACATCAAACCAAGGACAAGCCCTCCCTGCTACAGACACATGGAGACTAAACACACGAACTCTGAATAATGATGGGGGTCAAGGAAGAGTAAAAGAAAGGAATAAAACATTCCTGGAACTGAATGAACAATGACAAATAAAACACACACAAACTTATGGGGATACTTAAAAGCAGGTCCTAAAGGGAAATTTATAGCCCTGAAGTGGTCCTACATTAGAAAAAAAGAAAAGCACAAGGTGAATCGACAACACTGACAGCTAAAAAGCACTTGAGAAGCAAACACAGATGACCCAAACGCAAAGACAGGAAGAAATAACAAAATCAGAGACAGAAATCAATGAATATAGTAAACAAAGAAAACAATCAAAAAATCAATGAAGCCCAAAAGTTGGTTTCTTTGAAAAATAAACAAGCATAAAACAGAACCTCCTACCCAGTTAACAAAAGAACGAAGAACAACTCCAAATCAAAAATCTGGATGAAAAGGGAATAATCAGACAGAGGACAAGGAAAAGATCAAGAAAATTATAACTGGGAATAATGAGCAATAACCATATTAATCTACCAAGTTGGAAACCGTAGAAGAAATGGATGAATATCTGAAAATCTTGGAATCACCAAAGCTGGCCAAGAGGAGACCATCAGCATTAAACCAGACCCATAACATATGAAAATAGAGGTAAACGTGTAAGAAGCCTCCCACTAAAAAAAGCCCAGGCCCAGAACGGTTTCCAGCACACAGCAGAATTCTAAAAAACATTCAAAAGACCTACAAAACCATTATTTCTGAACTGTTTAGAAGTATACAATCAGAGGGACTCCTCCCAAATTCCTTCTAATGAAGCCACATCACTCTATTACAAAACCAGGCAAAGACAGAAACAAAAAAGGAGAATGTATAGACCCATCTCCCGCATAAGCACAAAATGCCAAAAATTCGGAAAAGATTAAACTATAGGACAAAAAATCGCATACAGACCCCACATCATCAAGAAGATCATCCATCATACCAATTGATTCATACCAGAGATTGCAGTGGATTGTTCAACATAAAACAAATCAGTCAATAAACATCAGTCAAAACACATAAACGGAATCAAAGACAAAACCACCCCATCCATCGTCAATTGATGCTGAAAAGCCTTTGACAAAATCCATACATCCCCTTCATGCTTAAAGTCCTATAGGAACTGGATTTGGAGGATCATTCCCTCATTGTAATCAAAGCCAGATACAAGAAACCCACAGCCAAATATCATCTAAATGGGGAAAACGGATGAACATTCCCTTTAAAGTAGGACATCCTAAAGGGACTCGTGCAAGGCTGGCCCCCTATCACCAACTCCTCTTCAATATAGTGCTTGAAACACTTGCTAGAGCAATAAGCAAGAAAAGGGATATTAAAGGGAGTACTAATTGGAAAAGAGAAGTCAAACTATCCCTATTGCTGGATGATTGATTGGTTACTTAGGGATGCAAAAAACTCCACCAAAAACTCCTAGAAACATAACAGCTTTTCAGAAAGTTGCAGGATACAAAATTAAACCTTAGAAAATCATGAGCCTTTCTTTAAACACAAGAACAACAACTGAGAAGAATTCAAAGAGACCTTCACACTCCAACAATAGCCCTCAAAAACAATAAGAATACCTAGGAACAACCTTAAGCCAAACAACAAAAGAACCTCTACAACAAAATTTTTAAACCCTTAAGAAAGAAATTGAAGAAGACCGATCAGAAGATGGAAAAACCCACTCCCATGCTCATGGATGGGAAAAATTAACATTGTAAAAAATGCCATTTTTACCAGAAATCTTGTATAGATTTAATGCAATCCCAGATACAAAATCCCCAAGAGTTTCTTTCACAGGCTTGAAAAAAAAAACAAAATTCTTAAAATGAAAAAAAAAGACCCGAATAGCCAAATCAATCCGAGTGAAAAGACTTCACAGAGAAGGGATCTCTATACCAGATTTTTAAACTATACGACTAGGGCTAGAGCCATAAAAACAAGCCTGGTACTGGGTACCAAAAACAGACCTGGTTGACCAATGGAAAAAAACCGAAGATCCAAATCTGAGCCATACAATTTTCAGCCATCTCATATTTGCACAAGGGGGCCAAGAAAACCACAATGGAGAAAAGACAAGCATCTTCAGCAGTGGTGTCTGGCAAAAACTGGATTCACCCACTTGTAGAAGAATGAAAATTAAATCCCTCTACTCCACCCTGTACAAAAGTCAAGCTCCAGATGGATTAAAGACCATCCGCAACGTGAAAACCCCAAAAACTCTGGAAGGCTATAGAAGAAAGAAGTTGGCGCGCAGAATACAAGACATAGGCTAGGCGAAAGACTTCGCTAAATCAGACAGCAGCTGCACAAGAATTAAAGGTCAACAATTGCAATGGGACCAAGTCATCAAACTCAAAAGCTTCTGTAAAGATCAAAAGAAAAACAATCAAGGAAGTGAAGAGAAATCCAAAGAAAGGTAGGGGAAAAAAGAAAGAATTGATAAAAAGGAGGGAAGAAGAGAGAGAGAAAGAAGGAGTCGGGACTAAGAAAGATGAACTCTAGGAAAAGCATGAAGAAAGATAGAGATCATAGATAAATGAAAGAAGAAAAGGTAAATAAAAAACGAAGTAAAAAAGAGAAAACAAGAGAAGCTCGGGAATAAGGAAAGTAAAAGAAGCAAATAGTAAGAAAAAAGAGAGAAATCAAAGACGAATCAGTAATTAGAGCTAGAATCCTGGAGAAAACCCTCACTGAGAAACGATCGCAACCAAGCATATTCAGCATTTAAATATCAAAAGAAACAAACGACCTCAAAGAAGCAAAACTGACGATCAAGCAGTTTAGAGATGTGAGAACCTCAGACTCTCTATATCATAGGAAAGAATCAAACGATTTAGATATCAATCAGTAACTGGCTAGATCAAGAAAAACAAATGATACCGAAGTGCTGGAGAGGTTGTGGGGAAAGGGGAACACTCATCCACTGCTGGGGAATGTAAACGGCGTACAGCCACTATGGAAAGCAGTGTGGGAAACCCTTGGAAAACTTGGAAGGAACTTGCCAACCCAACACCAGCCATACCACTAACATCCGGGCACTGTCCCCAAGACTTACACCACCACAGAGAACATGCACGGGCCATGTTTAATTCCGCTCTCATTCACAATAGCAAGAGCTGGAACCAACTAAATGCCCCTCACTAACGAAGTGGATGAAGAAAATGTGGTACATCTACACAATGGGGAGTTCTATGCAGCATTAAAGAAAGACGACATCACGAGCTGTTGCAGGAAAATGGCGGAGCTAGAGGACATCATCGCTGAGTGAAAGTAACACAGTCCCGAAAAACCAACGACGAATGGTATCCCTCCTATCTGTGGAATCTAGTGCCAATTACCAGTTGTAAGTAGTTCTTGTGTAGGGCCCCCCTGAGCTTTGTACAAAGCAGTTGGACATAATGGCATTTTGGGAAACAACAACAACAACAGAACAAATACTCGCATCAAAGAACGGACTGAAACAGTGAACGTTGTGTCAAAACAGTCAATACGTCCCCCTGGAAAATATTGAGAAACTAGAGAATGGAAAGCATGTTTGGAAGAAATGGACGAGCTCTGACGGGTGGGGAATGAGCGGAACATGGGTCTAGACTTTTGTTAAAAATAAAAATAATACATACATAACTAAAAAAAAAAAAAGAAAGACAGCCAGGTTTGGTGGACACACCTTTAATATCCCAGCATTCAGAGTCAGAGCGGCAGATTCTCTAATTCAAGGCTACCCTCCACAGTGGTGAGTTCCATGACATCTGGGGCTACAGGGAGACCCTGTCTCAAAGAAACAACAACAGAAAGGAAACAAAAGAAGGGGTCCATCCTGTACATGTTAAGGCAAAGCCAACTATTTTTTACTTTTACTCTTTGTCACATTTTGAGTGAAATATTTTCCATCATGTTTTTCATTATCATGTCTGTATTTGTCTGTGTGGTCTGTGTGGTATTAAACCATTATACTCACATGCTGAGTATTTGCCCGATAAAAAAAAACAAAAGTTATCCTCTTGACCGACGAACCGCACACATACAAACACAACACACACACACACACACACACACACAACACACACAAACACATGTGCAACTATCCCTACAGAGGCTAAAAAGGTAGCACAAGCCAACATCTAAACAGGACCCTTCAGTATCCTGACTCTCTGATGATAGCTAGCTACTAAAAGCTGTCTGCTAATTTAGACAATGAAAATGAATTTTTCTTTTGGAGAAAGAGATTCTGGATGATTTAGTAACTAGGAACTCTGAACCAGCTTGAGGTGGTTACTATGAAAGAGGGGAGACATTTAAGTTTAAATTATACTTTTACTTATTTATTTTGTGTGTAACAAGTATTTTCCCTCTGTGTGTGTGTTTGGCATAGTGTACATACCAATGTGTACATGGAGAAGTCAGAGGATAATTTCTAGGAGTTGGTTCTTTCCTTCTACCATGTGGGTCTGGGGTCATCAAACTAAGCCATTGTGACATACCCAATATTTGCATTTTTCTTAGATGATAAAATCTGCACAAATAGTTTCTTGATAACTATGAATTGTTAGGCATCATTCAGAAATGGGGATAGGGGAAACTCTATGATTAACTGTCATTTCTGCCTAAGATGATGGCACCGTAGAAAATCCTAGAACAAAAGTGGAAAACGAAAGCCAGACAGAATGAGCGGATTCCGCTCTGCCCACTGCTCCTGTAAGCCCTCCGCACATGGTTCATTTTAACAACTGCCACTGGTCTGTGCTTTCTTTCCAGCTAAGTCCAAGTGGCAATGCAGCAAGATCTACAAGAAACCTGACCTGATTTTTGGGAGACTGAAGGTGACTCCCTATGAGTCATGGCTAAGAAATACCTTGACATAAAGAAATACCAGTCTAGAGTCCAAGATGAACACCACCCAGAAACTACCTTCTATCACAAATGCAAATTAACAGGGAAGAAGGTGCAGTGATCTCTAACACTAAACTCTTCCAGTGATGATCATTAGAAATTTTCTTCACTGTTGTTAATAATTATTCTTTCAAACTATACAAAGGATAGTGTTCTCGCTGTTTGAGGCTTGCTATGGATGTCTGACCAGTCCAATTTCTAACTTGTATATCACAGGGCTCTGCTAGTATCTGTTCAGTTCTTCTATGGGTAGCAAGACAAAATCCACTATGAATAAAGAACAACTTGACAGTCAACAATATCACTCAATCAGAGCACTTACTAAAGCTGGGCTGGTAGCACCTGCCTTTAATCCCAGCACTCAGGAGGCAGAAGCAAGCGATCTCTCAAGGCCAGCCTGGTCTACAGAGTGACACAGTGAATGCCAGGCCAGCTGGGGCTACAGGGATACCCTGTCTTAAAAAAAAAACAAAAAAAACAAAAAAAAACACTTACTATAAACAAGGTACTATGATACTATGACAGATTTTTTTTTTGAGACAGGGGCTTACTATGTAGGGCTGGATGGCCTGGAACTCATTACAGAAACCAAGCTGACCTCAAACTCACAAAGATCCACCTGCCTCTTTGCCTGCTGATTGCTGGGATTAAAAGAGTGCACCACCATGCCCAGTATCAGAATTCTTTTGGGGGGGGGTATTTTCGAGACAGGGTCCCCCTGTAGTCCCAGCTGTCCTGGAACTCACTCTGTAGATCAGGCTGGCCTTGAACTCACAAAGATCTGCCTGCCTCTGCCTCCCGAGTGCTAGGATTAAAGGCGTGCACCACCACGCCTGGCTGGCATAATTCTTAATGTACAAACTGAACTCAGAAGACATTTTGCTACTTAAAATAAGCTACACACTACAAGACAAACACTGCACATAGACGTGGGACCTTAAAAAAAAAAAATCACACACTGTATGTTTCAAAATTGCTAAAAGCAGCACAAGGGCAGGACTGACGGTTGGTTGGGCTCGCCAAGGAGGGGCCTGCAAACACTTCCTTAAGGAAAACATGACACCTTTCATCCTAATAAGGAAAAGAAAAGAAAAAAAAAGAAATCCTAAGCTGAAGATGCTAAGTCCTATGACGTCATAATCCTGACATATGTGTGGCGTGCATATGTGCATGTTTTGGAGTGATGCAAACTGGAAGGAACGACAACAACAACAAAGACTGGATCAAAGAACTGTCTGAAATGGTGAACTTCTGCCTGAAACAGGAAACTTCTGCATCAAAAATTTTAAAAGAGACTGAAAAAGATGAAAAACATGTATGGCAGAATGCATGAGCTCTGGTGGGGGGCAAGAAAGGGGGAGTGGGTCTAGATTTGACTGGGAAATGAAGTACACAAAGCTTCAGTAAAAAACTGGCTTAAAAAATTGCTAAAAGAATACACTTTAAGCCAGGCCAGGTGGCGCACACCTTTAATCCTAGCACTTGGGAGGCAGAGGCAGGCAGATCTCTGTGAGTTCAAGGCCAGCCTGGTCTACATAGTGAGTTCCGCATGCCAGCTAAGACTAAATTCAGACTCCTGTTCTCAAAAGAACAAAAAAAAAAAAAAAAAAAAAAAAGAAGAATACACTTTAAGAGGCTGGAGAGATGGCTTAGTGGTTAAGAGCACTGACTGCTCTTACAGAAGACCTGGCTTCAATTCCCAGCACCCACATGGAGACTAACAACAGTCAGTAACTCCAGTTCCAGGGGATCTGACGCCTTCTTCTGATCTCTGTGGGCAGTGCATGACACAGGTACACTTACACATAAGCAGGCAATACACTCATAAACATAAAATAAAAATTGTTTTTGTCCTTTTTGAGACAGGGTCTCTTGCCTTTGCCTCCCAGGTCCTGGGGTTACAGGCATGCCACCATACCTGGCTTAATTTTGTTTTTATTTTGTGTGTATGAGTGTATTGCCTGCATGTATATAAGTGTACCCATGTTGTACAAGGCCCACAGAGGACAGATGAGGGTGTTGGATCCCTAGACCTGGAGTTAAGAACAGTTGTTAGCCATTATGTAGGTGCTGGGTTTGGAACCCTAGTTTTCTGTAAGAACCAGTGTTCTTAAGTGCTGAGCCATCTCCCCAGCCCCCATGAATGTTTTTTAATTTAATTTTATTATTTTTATTATGTGTATGAAAGTATTGCTTGCATGGATATATGTGCACCTGTGTCATGAAATGCCGTGGAGACTAGAAGAGGGTGTTGGATTCACAGGAACTGGAGTTACAGATGGCTTTTAACCGTCATATGGATGCCGGGGCCAGAACCCAGGTCTTCTGCAGGAGCAGACAGTGCATCTGGCAAAGGCAAGGCCAGCCTGGTCTACAGAGAAAGTTCCACACCAGCTGGGGTAAAGGGAGACCTTGTCTCAAAAAGACCAAAAATTTAAGAAATTAAAAATTAAAATTAGAGCATTACACATGCAAATATATAAAACATAACGGTATGTAGGCACAGTAGTATACAGGCTGGTGATCTCAGCACTTGGGTGGCAAAAGCAGAAGGGTGATGAGTTAAAGATCAGCCTGGCCCACCTAGCAAGTTCCATGGCAGTCTGAGCTACATAGCAAGAACTTGTCTCACAAAACTAAAGGCTAGAAATGTAACTCACTGGTACAAAGGCCCTTAGTTCAACTTGTAAAAGCGCACAAGCACACGCACACACACACACACACACACACACACACGCAGAGTATCTGTATCTACACATAATTATTTGCCAATTAAAATAAAATGCAGGAGCTGTAGAGATGGCTCGGTGAATGAAAAGCACTTGCTATGCTTGCTGAGGACTCACATTTGGTTCCCGGCACCCACATCGGGCAGCTAACAGCCACCTGTAACTCTAGTTTCAGGGGACCTGATGCCCTCCTCTGGCCTCTACAGGCACTGCATACACATGATGCCTAGGATACATGCAGGAATAACACATATAAATTACATGAAGGATGCTTGTACTCATAAATTATCACTTATTGTTAAAAAATGAAAAAAAAACTGAAAGATGCAGGACAGTTATGGCAGAATGCATGATTTGGGATGGGGTGGGGTGGGGTGGGGTGGGGGGAAGGGAAAGGGAAATATGCCTGAACTGAATTGGAAAATGATGTATGAAATACACAAAGCATCAATAAAAAAATGAAAATTAAAAAAAAATAGGATTAAAGGCATGATGCCTTTAATCCCAGTAATCAGGAGACCGAGACGAGTGGATCTCTGTGAATTCCAGACTAGCCTAGTGTACATAGTGAGTTTCAGGCCAGCCTGGTCTACATAATGAGTTTCCAAGTCAGCCAGTGCTATATAGTTAGACCTGTCTCAAAAAAACATAAATAAATACACCAAGTATGGTGGTGCACATCTTTATTTTTTTATTTTTTGGTCTTTTCGAGACAGGGTTTCCCTGTAGCCCCAGCTGTCCTGGAACTCACTGTGTAGACCAGGCTGGCCTTGAACTCACAAAGATCCACCTGCCTCTGCCTCCCGAGTGCTGGGATTAAAGGTGTGTGCCACCATGCCTGGCAGTGGTGCACATTTTTAATCTCAGTCCTCGGGAGGCAGAGACATGGATCCCTGTGAGATCAAGACCACCTGGTTCACATCATGACTTCCTGGTGGGCTGTGACTAGGAAGACCCTGCCAAAAAAAAACAAAACCAAAAAAAAATCCAAATAAATGAAAAAAACGCAGGCTAGTGAGATGGCCTCCCAGAAATGGTTCCATAATGGTTCCTTAAGTTATGCCCCCAGCTTCAACTACACAAAGAAAGCCATGTTGATTCTTGTCCAACTCTTCTTATCAGTAGAGTCCTGAGATTGCTCTGAGTGGACTAGTTTGGTCACATGACTCTAGATACCCCTTCTCCCCCAGCTGTGGTCAGAGGAGAGTGATAGCTAATTGGTTTAGGTTTGACACATAGGATCAGTTGCTAGGGCTGAAGATGAAGTCACAGAATCTCCAAATGAAGAGGTCTTTTTAGGACAGGGAAACTGAATGCTTGGAAAGGCAACAAGAAATAGTATAATCAGGGAATTTATGGCTAATTTTTTATTTGATCTTTTTATGGCTTAGGAGTTAAGTACATTTTATTATAACCTTTCTTAATCACAAGGAAACTCCTAGCATGCTAGAGTTAAGGAACTGGGAGGACCCAGAATTAAATCTCAATTTAATTGGGGTTCCTGAGTACTCTGCTAATGATGTACTTAGTGGGGAGAGCCCTGTGTTTATGAAAAGTGAGATTAAATCCTACTTGGCATTCTGTTATGCAACAGCATCATGTTGTGCTTGAGAACATAAACCATAGAGCTTAGTTATGTCAACCAATATACCCTCCTTTTCCTTAAGCCAGATAAGGTCAATGCTTGTTTACCATTTAGAATTTAAAAATCATAATAAAGGGGCTGGAGAGATGGCTCAGTGGTTAAGAGCACTGTCTTGCAGAGGACCTGGGTACAATCCCCAGCACCCACATGATGGCTAAGAACCATCTTTAACTCCAGTTCCAGGGGAATCTGACGCCCTCTTCTGACCTCCGCAGCACTGCATGGCACAAGACCCAACGTACATGCAGACAGTACATTCATATAAATAAAAAAATCATAATAAGGGGCTGGAGGGATGGCCTAGCGGTTGGGATCGCTCTTGCAGAGGACCTGGGTTCGATCCCCAGCACCCACATGGTGGCTGAGAACCGTCTGTAACTCCAATTCCAGGAGAACTCCAGTTCCAGGGGAATGTGACACCCTCTTCTGACCTCCGCGGCATTGCACGACATGGGTGCACAGACCTATATGCAGACAGTACATTCGTACAAATAACTAACTAACTAAATAAATAAATAAAATTTTAAAAATCATAATAAACATCAAAATATGAGTCATAATTTATATCTGCAGCATCTAGCAATGACCTCTAGTGCCCAGTGAGCATTCAATATTTAGTGGATTAAGTCTAGTAAATAGAGGAGCTGAAGAGATGGCTCAGTGGTCAAGTTCACTGGCTGCTCGTGCAAAGGACACAGGTTCAGTTCCCAGCATCCCCACGGCAGCTGTTAACTCCACTTGTACACAGTGCACATACATAATGTAGGCAAAACACTTGTAAGCATAAAATAAAAATAAATCTTTTTTTAAAAGGTGTGCACTAGCATGCCTTTAATCCCAGCATTTGGGAGGCAGAGGCAGGCAGATCTCTGAGTTCAAGGCCAGCCTGGTCTACATAGTAAGTTCCAGGTCAGCTGGGGCTACAGGGAGACCCTGTCTCAAAAAGACAAAAA
>VZQC01003740.1:613969-624245 GCA_009823505.1 Rhizomys pruinosus | reverse complement strand
TGGGTATATTCTGGGTTGGCATCCATAGTCCTTTAGCACTGGGAATGCTTTGCTCCCTGTTCTTCTTGGTTTCATGGTTTGTACCGAGATGTCATTTGTAATTCTGATGGGTTTCCCTGTGTATGTGACTTGTTTTTCTTTTGTAGCCTTCAGAATTTTGTCTTTGTTTTGGGTGTCTAGCATTTTAACTATGACATGGCGTGGGGAGTTTCTTTTCTGATCTTGTCTATTTTGAGTTGTATGTGCTTCTTGTATTTGTATGGGTTTGTCTAATTTTAGTTGGGGAAATTTTCATCTATTATTCTATTGAAGATATGATCAATACTATCAATACTCTTGATATTCTCCTCCTTCCTCTATTCCTATGATGCAGAGGTTTGATCTTTTCATAGTGTCCTATATTTCCTGGTTGTTCCACTTTTGTGTATTTTAAAATTTTTCATATTCTTTATTTGAGCTTTTTAGTTGCTCTGTGTTATCTTTCAAGTCTGATGTTCTTTGTTCTGCTTCCTCCATTCTATTTCTGAGGCTTTTTCCTTTCCTTTCTTCTTGATTAGATGAGTGTTCTATTTCCTTTTTAATTTCATCTTGTGATTTCTTTAGTATTAAGTTTATAATTGAAAGATGGATGTTGCTTCCTTTCACCTTATTATCCATTTGGACTTTTAGCCTCTGATTCTACTCCTACGGTTATGTTTTTATTAGTTTCTTTTTGAGCTTCTCAATCTCTTCTTGGTGCTCCTTACTTCACTGGTTGGCAATGTTTCTACTTCCTTATGGAGTTTATTTTTTCTCCCTCTAGACCTTTCTGAAGTTTGTCATTCTCTTCCTTTAGTTCTTTCCGAAGTTTGTCCTTGTATCCCTCTAAGTCCTTTTTGAGTTTTTCATTCTCTTTCCTTAGTTATCTGACTTCTTTATTTTTTAAATTTCTCTGCATAGGTTTGCAATTATTCCTCTAAGATCTGTTTCTTGGGTCACCTCCAGGGGGATCCCACTGTAGCTATCTCCTACAGGGTTGGTAGAGCTTGGTGGGGAATTGTCTTGCACCTTTCCCATGTTATCCCTTCGTCGTGTCCCTGGCATGAGGGTTTCCCTTTTTTTTTTTTAATTACAAATGTTTTTTTTCTGTTTTAGAGGCTGGTTTGGCTTGCCTCCTTCCAACAACGCTTTTTTTTTCTTCTCCTTGTGTATGGAGTGTGGACTTGTCTAGGTTTCAGCCTTACAATTTTGTTTATATATTAGATATTGGAAGTCTAAGTCATTCTTCCCTTCCTGCTCTGAATGTTCTCCAAAAACAAAATCCACTTGGATACTCTTTCCTCAATTCCAGTTGGCAGAGCTGGGGAGGAGGGTGAATGCCTGACTTAGCCTGTGCCCAGTACCTGTCTGGAGTGGTGCCAGGGTCTTACCTCTGCTTCAAGTGGTCTTGGCAAGCAAGGGCCCAACCTGAGCACCCCACACAAAGACTCACTATGGCACCAGAGCCACTGCAAGGGTGAAGGGGTGACTCTGCCCAGACAGCCACACCCTACAAGAGTTTAGGGTTTAGACCCAAGCAGGCAGGTGGATGGCACCCCTGTTACAAACCAGCGAATCAATTATCCAGCAACCCAAGAGTCACTCTATTCTAAGATCTACCTATCTGGGTCAGCGCCAGGTTCTTACCTGTGCTTCAGGTGGTTTTGGCAAGCAAGGGCCCAACCTGAGCACCCCGTACAAATACTCAGTATTGATGTCGAACACTTTTTAAGATGTTTCTCAGTCATCTCTACTTCCTGATTGCTGAAGTCTCTGTTCAGCTCTTTACTCCATCTTTTGAGTAGGTTATTTGTTTTCTTACTTCTTTGTTTTTTAAGTAGCTTATATATTCTGGATGCTTTGTCTGATGTATCAGTGGTGAAGGTTTCTTCCCAATCTGTGGGTTTTCTCTTCACTTCCTTGATTGTTTCTTTAGCTGTACAAAAGCTTTTGAGTTTGATGAGGTTCCATTTGTCAGCTGCTGTCCTTATTTCCTGTGCAGCTGCTGTTTGATTTAGAAAGTCTTTTCCTACACCTATGTCTTGTAGGTTGCTGCCGACTTTTTCTTCTATCACCTTCAGGGTTTCAGGTTTTAGGTTGAGATCATTGATCCACTTGGAGTTGATTTTTGTACAGGGTGAGAGGTAGGGGGTTTAATTTTGTCCTTCTACAAATGGTGATCTGGTTTTGCCAACACCATTGCTGAAGATGCTATCTTTTCTCCACTGAGCTTTTTCAGCCCCTTTGTCAAATATGAGGTAGCTGAAGTTATATGAACTCAAGTTTGGATCTTCAATTGTGTTCCACTGGTCAATGGTTCTGGTTTTTTTGCCAGTACCAGGCTGTCTTAATGACTATAGCCCTGTGATATAGTTTGAAGTCTGGTAATGTAATCTCCCCAGTATTTCACTTTTCACTCTGGGTTGCATTAGCTATTCAGGATCTTTTGTTTTTCCATATGAATTTAAGAATTCTTTTTCTAAGTCTGTGAAAAAACTCATGGGGATTTGATTGGGATTGCACTGAATCTGTATATTAATTTGGATAGAATGGACATTTTTACTATATTAATTTTTCTAATCCATGAGCATGGGATTTCTTTCCATCTTTTGATGCCATTTTCAATCTCCCTCTTCAGGGTACAAAATAAACCTAGAAAAATCAGTAGCCTTCCTTTACACCAACAATAACCAACTGGAGAAGGAATATAAGGAGACCTTTCCAATCACAATAGCCTCAAAAAAAAAACTAGGAATAAACCTAACCAAAGACACCAAAGACCTCTACAAGAAACTTTTTTAAACACTTATTTCCTTCTCATTTACTCCCTACTCACTATATCCCAGGCCTGGTTGAAGTTTCAAAAATATATTGCCAACACGTGTCCTTAGGTCTTGATGGAAGCCTGAGAAAGACCCAGTCTAGGAGGAAAGGGTGGGCTGGAGGGTCACGTGGGCATCAACAGTGATCTGCCACAGACCTCAGAGGAAACCACTAAAATGGTTGGCTCTGAAAGAGGATGGCCCAGATGGCTGCATGAGATTACTCTGACAAGTACTGAAACCATCTCTCATTCCAGTGAGAAGATGGAGGTAAGCTCCAGATAGACCTACGTGCAAGGTGAGGAAGGGAGACCACAAGAGCCAAGCCCTTGACCTCTACCATCAAGCTTGCATCTGGGATCACGTGTTCTTTCAGTCTGCAAATCCTTCTAAACAAACCCAAATTCATATGTCTTCTATTTAGCAGTCCCAGTTTGATTCTGATCCTGTCTGGAGACTACTTGGCCTAATGCCAATGACTAAATTAGCCTGTGGGATATCTAGTGTTATGAGCTAACCAAAGGCTATGTGAAATGTTCAGCAACTGGAGCATAATGTCTACAAAATTGTGCAATTTTTATGGCTTTGAAAGTCATCTCTAAAATGGTTTAGAGGTTTTATACTTTAATAATACTATACAGAGGCCTAAAAGATAGCTCAGTAGTAAGGTAAAGGTGCTTGCAGATAAGCCTGAATACCTGAGTTCAATCAAGGATCCACACAATGGAAGGAGAGAACTAACTCCCACAAGTTGTCCTCTGACCTCACATGTACCATGGTACAAATGCATAAGTGCATGTGCACTCGCGTGTGCTCTCTCTCTCTCTCTCTCTCTCTCACGCACACACACACTATAAATAAATAAATAAATAAATAAATAAATAAATAAATAAAATTTAATTCCATGCCGGCCACATGCATCTACAATTAAGACAAGAGAAATAGGCTTGAGTTTGTTTGATTTTTTTTTATTAAAGACATAGGAAACAAGATTAGGTCAGGTAGGCAGTTCCTTTAACAGAACTCTGTACTCCCGCAGTACTGGGCAGGGTCTCCATTTTCTCCTATAGACATATCCTTTGTCATGCCAATATCAGAAAAAGAGATGAGAAGGAAGAAGAGAAAATAAGTGAGAACTTTTCTAAATGAGGTCTCCCCCTGCCTCTGCCCCTGCCCCTGCCCATACACCCTGTCCACGTACCCTGTGCATGCACCCCAACCCTCCCTCTTATGCACAGAAATCATTCCTCATAGCTCTTGCATGCACCCCAACCCTCCCTCTTATGCACAGAAATCATTCCTCATAGCTCTTGCATGCCACCCCTCCTGGACTCAGCACCATACTGAGCACACCCCACGCTGTCCAGCTGCTACACTTTCACTCACACAGTGGCTTCTACATCAATGCTTTTAGCCCATTTCCACTTTCCAAGAGACCCTTAAAAGCCCAGCTTGAAGATTGTATTCTTTCAAGAAGTCTCTTCCCACTATCTCAGGCTGAACCCATCTAACCCTGCTCTTCATAGAACAGAATTTCTGTAAAGACAAAAGAAAAATAATCTGTTACAATGCTGTACAAAGACCATTTGAAGTAAGGAAAGTTGCAGAAACTGTCATATCCCAGAGGAATCGGAGGGGCCATGACAACCCAAGTAATAAGGTATATTGCATGGCTTCTGGAGCAGAAGTCTGAATCGTACACAGACTTGGTCAACAGTCATTTATTTGTCAATTCATTCTGGTAACAATGGTCACATGTCCTCGGGTCTTGATTTGAAGCATGGGAAACACTTAGAATAAGAGGACAGGGTGGGCAGGAGGGCCATGTAGGCATCAAAACTGACCTCCTGCTGGCCTCACTGGGACCCTGTGGAATGGTTATCTCTGGAAGAAGTTTCCCTCCAGCCCAGATGGCTCCACACATCTACCCTGAGTGACAAGTCACATGGCCCAGAGCCTCCATCAGTTGATATGCCTGTTCTCAGAGGATATATTTGGGGTGTTGTTCGTCCCAATATGACCTGAGCATTCCTAATCTGAAAAATTAAAATGCTGCCCAATCTGAAATTTTCTGATTACTGGGATGACAGCACAATAGTCTACACTAACCTCATATGAGGGAACCTAAGGAAAACATGGCACCTGAATAACATTGTATGGATTATTCTCTGTGGGAAGATCCAGTTTGAATTAGGGGCTAGTTCTCAGCTAAAATCCCTCAGGGAACAATGTGGGAGTCATGGGATTCCTCTGACCCTGCCCCAAGAGGGAGCAACGTGGCCCAGGTACAGAGCATCAGTATACAGTGGTGTGAAACTGGGAGTCTGTGATTGGCTCTGAGAGATGACATCATTTTGCTTATAAAAGTAACTTGAAGCAGGCAATAAATTGAATTCTCCATTACCATAATTACTCAGAATTCCCAGTCGGTTATTTTACACGTATACAGGCCAAAACAGGCCTGGATTTCGAGTGTCAGTGGCTATGGGTTGGACAGGGGTCTATCAGCCCACCAACCTGGTAAGCTAGCATAAGGTTGGACAGTGGCTAGTGGGTTGGACAGAGATCTATCAGATCACTAACCTGGTAAGTTAGCAAGGGGTTGGACAGAGACCAATCAGGTCACCAACCTGTGGAGTGAATTGTGAGTGGGTGTAGGCTGAAGATAGGCCATCAGCCATCAGCCTAAAATTCCTGTCCAGAGACCAGCAGTCGTTGGGCAGGTGGGAAAGCATGGCCAGACAGGAGGCATTCCACCACCCAGGGTAAGGACCTGAGTTGGAAGTACCTCTCAGGTTGGGTTATGAAAGTGACCAACTGACTCTGAGCCAAGGGGTCAGTTCCCCACAGTGACTGCAGCTAGCTACTCTTCTCCCCTTCCCTTAGCAGGACTGCGCTATACCTGCTCATAGTAAGAGAAGCTTCTTACAGGCTGTGTGTAAAAGGTGGACATTATTATAAATAAGCGTGATGTTTAGACTTGGGTTCCATTCCTAAGGTAATGCATTCTATCTCGCTGTGTCCCTCTGTGTATTGTTTCCAACAGATCTGGCCAGGTAAGGAAAATTCAGTCTCTACAATGCTAGGTATATAGTAGATGTGCAATAAACATCTGTAGCATCAGATTATATTGGGAAAATATATTGCTTGCATATTTATAATACACAGAGAAGTCACCAGCCTACTGATAGTGGTAAAGATAATGTTGATCTTCAAAGTCCAAATGATGTAAAGACCCTACCCAGGCTTCTCTCGGCCACCCGTCTTCATTGGAGAAGTCCTAGTCCAGCTGTGGTGACTGCAGTACCAGGGACACAGGTGCCTAGTACACACCTATATAGAGTCTACCCTCATGGCTCCCTGTAAATCTTGTGGTTTTTAAGACTATCTCACTCTGTAGCCCAAATTGGCCTCAAGTTCACTCTGTGGTTTAGGCTGGCTTCAAACTCATGGTGATCCTCCTGCATCTACCACCCTGTCAAATGCTAAATTACAAGAGTATTATGCCCCCTGGCATCATCTATATTCTTGCTGTCTATCATCTGACTGTTCCTACACAAGGCTACCAACTGCATGTATGAGCAGATCACACTCCTGGTCTCACACTCCCTGGAACACATTTAGTGTCAAAATATTAAGCTCTGCCATCCATTCAGCTCTGTACACTTTACTTAGTTTTTCATGGGCAGCATCATTTTGATCTCATAATATCACACAAAAGTACACAAGGTAGGTTTTCTTAGCCCCACAGTATAGCTGGTCAAACTTAAGACTGGAAAGACGCTGGTGCAATGAGCAAAATGATACCCAGGCACAGGACAGTTTTGTTAAGTAAGGCAACCCCCTGGAGACTGAAATCTCCCCCCTGGAGACAGTGAGTTTGCTTCCTCATTTAATCATCTATCCACATGTGAATCTTTGTAGCCCTTCCAAGTATACTGTTTAACACCATAGTAAGCCTCACTAAACGTTTCCCAAATAAAAAGGACCATATTGCCTTCTTATGAGAGGATCCCACCATCCGACTATAAAGTAATCAGGCAAGCAGTCAAAATATGATGATATGCCAGTATTGTAATTATATAACATTATTTGTTGAGTACTTACTATATACTAGGCACAAGGGAAAAGGATGGAAAGGCAGATATAGACAGGCAGGATTTATGCAGGGAGACCTTCACATGAACCTAGACCTCAGCTCTATGATTTGGCTTTGGGACTTGGGAAAATTATTGAATGGTACAGAGCTTCAGTTCCCTGTTCTGTGAAATGGCAATAGTAGAAGATATTTCATAATGTAGACATGAGGGTTCTACTGTTTAATGTATGAAAAGCTGCATAATGGTTCTATGTAAATGTTAAGTACCCAATAAATGTCAGGTCTTATAACAATTAGTTATCATTGCTCTGAAGCAGTAATGATGACTAAATGGAGTGCCTTATGCATGTAAGTCTAGCACTCTGGGACAAAGAGGCAGGAGGATTGAGGTCAAGGGCACCCTGGGCTATACAGTGAGTTCAAGTGTAGCCTGAGGTATATAGCAAAACCCTGTCTCAAAAAAAAAAAAAAAAAAAGAGAGAGAGAGAAAGAAGGCCTGGAAAGATGGCTTAGCAGTCCCAATCCCAGTGGCTGCTCTTAGAGGACCCAACTTCAATTCCAAGCACCCACATGATGCTACAAGCAACTACAGTTCTAGAAGATACAATTGCCTCATATGGCCTCCTTGGGCACCAGGCACAAACATGGTATACACACATACATGCAGGCAAAACACTCATACACAAAAAATTTTAAAAAGAAATCTAAAAATAAACAATAAGCAAAAAAAGAAGCAGTGTGTGTGACATGATGAGAAAGTCTATAGCTAGAGGGAAACTTGAAATTTTAATTACAGATTTAAACCAAATCTATAATTTAAAAGATAATTACAATCATCAGACATATATATGACCAACAGATGTTTGATGAAGTTGCAAAGGAATTTGTTGGGAAAATAAGAATCTTTTCAACAAATGATACTGGAACATGTTTTTTTTAATTGATCCTTGTCTCATGGTGTACATAAATATAAATATTAATGGACCATAAACCTAAATGTAAAAGCTAAAAATATAAAACTTTATCCCAAAAATTTTCCTCACGCCCTTTTTCATCCAGTGCCCTACCCAGCCCTCAGCACCAGAAAACCAATGATCTGCCTGCTTTCTGCTACAATGCCTTTGCTTGTTTTCCTTTTGTTGTGTTTCAGAACATTATATTAAAACATACTCCCACACTCAGTCTCTTGTGTCTGTCTTTGCATTCATCTATGTTCTCACACATCCACAAAGCATTCTCATTTATATTTGATGTATTCCATGTTGTGAATATGTCCACCTGTTCACACACTGACAAACTTGAGTTTGTAGGTTTAGGTTACCTGAGAAAAGGCTGTTCTGAGCATTAGAATTCAGACATTGAGTGACAAGTGTTTTCTCTTCACTAGGTAAACGCCTGTTGGGGAAAGGTGAAAGCTTAACTTCACAAGAACCTGACAAGTTGTTTTCCAAAGTAGCCCTACAATTTTGCATCCCCATGTTGTCTAATCTGAATCAGGAAGAAAGTAAGGATATGAGGGACCTTTGGACTAGCTAGCTCCAGACTTGAGGAGATACACAGAGTGCCATACCAAGCAAAGAGCAATCTTTACTTGTCCATTACTGCAAAGGCAGAACTGGAGTCAAGCAGATGTAATGCCTGAGCCCATCAGTATCATTTCAAAACATCTTCCAGGCAGGAGATGATTTTCTTACCCTTTGAGTTCACATTCCTCTCTTGTGCACTCAGCCTTTGATAGAGACTTGGAAATATTTAGGAAATGAGAGGCTAGAGACCATTCTGTACTTGACCAACCCCCCCAAAGCATTTCTGTTTTATGTGAATATGTGATTCATATTTACAACATTTGTTTAACTTTGGTCATGAAGAAATGAAATATTTCTACAAAATGCTGGAGGACAAGCTAATGACAAAACAGTCTGGGTAAAAGGGGTACCAGCAAATCTTGCATTGTCCTTAGCAGCTTTGGGGCCACAAAGATCCAGGTACACAGGGCTCTCATCCAATCAGCACAGGGAAAGAACCGGCATGTGACGAATGGGGCTAGGCTTGTGAAAGGGATGAAGACCAATCTGAAGGTCTAGTGCACTGCAACTTACTATTATTGATTGTTGGACCAGAATCAGCAAGTGGCTTCAGGGTCAAGCTTGGCTTCTGGGATCTGGGACAAGGGTCCCCAGATCCTGCCTAAGGCCCAGTCCCCTCAGCTACAGGGGAAAAGTAATGCAGCTCCAGGCTAGCTTCTCTACTTTCTACTGCAGTAACTCTGATTTTGAGTGGCTCATATAGAGTCGAGCTTCTGTATCTGTGCCACTAACTGAATCCAACCAGCTATGGGTTAAAATTATTTGGGTCTGACATGGTAGCACACACCCGTAATCCCAACTATTCTAGAGGCTGAAACAAGAAGAGCACAAGTTCCCTCAACTAGTCAGATCCTGTCTCATAAAAAAAGTTTTAAAGTGCTATGGCTGCAGCTCAGTGGAGCCTACATGCGTAGAATCCACAGAGCCCTGGGTTCAGTTCTTACCACTGCAAAGAATTTCAAAGGAAAATATGTGCCATCCACATTAAACATGCACACACTTCTTTCCTTATTCACAGCAGTTCATGACATTACATGTTACAGGAGATGCCTGGAGAGGATTTCAAGTCTATCGGAAATTGTGTGAAAATATGAAAATACTAGACCATCACTTCATATAAGGGCATCTGCAGCCTTTGGCACTATGGAATGGAAGGGCTATCTGGAATTGGCCTTCTGAGAATACCAAAGGACAGCTGATTGTCCAGTTTGTACAAAAGACTTTTTTAAAGCATCTTTTTTTATAAAAGCAATTTGAAAAAATATAGTTCAGAATTAGATCCAAAAATCAAGTCTCAACAGGAGCACATAGATAGCTTAAATGAGTGGGAGGCTGAGAAGTATATATAGGATTGGGGAGTACTGTGGCAAACCCGGGAGCCTCTGCCTCTAGAAGGCAGCTCACGCCTCTAAAAGGCAGCTGCTGCTGTGCTCCAAGAGCTGCTGCTCTGGGAACGAGAACTCGGCTGTTGCCAGATCTGCTGGTGTTCAAGAGAAACAGGGGGCAAAGCAGCCTTCTTAAAAGTGTAGAATTTGGGGGCTGGAGAGATAGCCTAGCGGTTAAGAGCTCCGACGCTCTTACAGAGGACCCGGGTTCGATCCCCAGCGCCCACATGGCGGCTAAGAACCGTCTGTAACTCCAATTCCAGGAGAACTCCAGTTCCAGGGGAATCCGAGACCCTCTTCTGACCTCCGCGGCATTGCACGACACGGGTGCACAGACCTGCATGCAGACAATACATTCATACACAT
>VZQC01003740.1:585534-600328 GCA_009823505.1 Rhizomys pruinosus | reverse complement strand
GGGGCTGGAGAGATGGCCTAGCGGTTAAGAGCGCCGACCGCTCTTACAGAGGACCCGGGTTCGATCCCCAGCACCCACATGGCGGCTGAGAACCGTCTGAAACTCCAATTCCAGGAGAACTCCAGTTCCAGGGGAATCCGAGACCCGCTTCTGACCTCCGCGGCATTGCACGACACGAGTGCACAAACCTGCATGCAGACAGTACATTCATACACATACAGAAATAAATAAAAATTAATAAAAAAAAATGAATAAGTGGAGATGTATATACATATATTTTTTAAAGGTCCACCCTCTTTCCCTCTCTACCTTCCCAAAAAATCCACACACACAACCTCTTCAGCTCTTCCCCCTGTGAGGAACAGCACCCTCCTTTTTCTGGAGGATGCAGCACTCAAGGCACCCCAAAGTTACTAAACCAGCCTTCACCTTGACGATGGGGTGGAGGGAAGGGTGTCCTAATTTCCCACTGTGGGAAAGGTGAGAAATAACATCCATGCTGTGCAAATCATCCAGTCTGTAGCATTCCATTATAACAGCACAAAAAGCTGAGTCCTCTGTTCCAGAACAGTGGTGGGGAGGCTCTGCCCAGTGGGAAAGACTGGATCAGAGCTGAGCTATGCCTGTGCCTGAAGAGAATTTGTAGTGGAGTGTGTGAGAGCTCTACCCTAAGGGCATCTTCACTAACAATTAAGGTTTGGTTGGTGAGTAATTAGAAGAGGCTCCAGTTCCAGATGAGCAATAAGTAAGCAAAAAAACTGGTAGGTCAGCTAGAAGTTAAACCGAGAGAAACAGGGAGCCACCTAAGAAGATCCATCATGGGATTAAGTCACCTCAAAACACCTCGTCCTTGCAGAGGATCTGACTGGGTCAGACTGTGGGGTAGAACATGTTCAAAGGCAGTGCTGAGATCAGTAGAGCAATCAACTGGCAGTTAGTGGAGACCAACAGAGGTAGACCAGCCAAGAGCTGATAAGGAAGTCAGAGGACCTCAAAGAGAGCTGCACTAAAACCATTGTCTCCCTGGAGTGGAATGCCCAAGGCTGTGCCCTGGGAGGAGGGCCTCACAGAACTAGCCTATGCAAGACGCTAAATAACCAAATAAGTAAACAAGAAGCAGCCTTGGGAGGAGGAGGTTGTGAGTACATGTAATCCTAAGGGACCGGGAGAAGGGGCATTGTAATAGGAAAACTGAGAGCACAATGGGCTACAAAGATAATGCCAGCTCAGCCAGAGCTACACAGTGACAATGTCTCCAACAACCAGAAGGAAAAGGAGGAGGACAGTGTAACTCCCAGGAATCCTTTAGGATGGGTGGGGCTTCAGGCTTCCCCACCCAGGAACTGGCAGAGAAGTCTCCCTAGAAGCTTAACTTCACAGTTCTGATCATTTTATCTCCAGCTGATTCTACTTATGCAGGAATCTTGGCTTGTGCTTCACCTTTTCTGTGAATTGTAGCACTGTGGGGCTACAGGGATGGCTCAGTGGTTAAGAGTACCTGCTATTCTTCCAGGGGACCTAGCTTTTATTCCCATCACTCACAGGGTGACTAAAAATTGTAACTCCAGTTCCAGGGTATCCGACATCCTCTTCTGGCTTCTGCCAGGCATTGCATGGCACAGATGCACTTACACGCATGCAGGCAAAACATTCATATGCATAAAATAAAAAAAATAAAAGTTTAAATTTTGACACTGCTACAGGCCAAGGGGAAGGAAGCTGAGATATTTTCCTTCAACAGTTCTAACAAAAACTGTAAATTAACTCGTTTTCTTTTTACTAATTCCTGTCTGCTGGTGATTTGGTAAAGTTGAAAGAAAGAAGCTAACTATGGATTCTGGTAACAGTGTGATCTGTATACAAGAAGAGTAAAAGATGACAGAAAGTGTCTTTAAGGGGTCCAGACATTGGCCTAGCAAATACTTTGGAGCAACTACAGTTTGAGCATCCCAAAGTATTTGAAAATGTACAATCCACAATGCTCTAAACTCTGAAACTTTTTGAGTGCTGAAGTGGAAAATTCCACATTTGACCTCACGTGACAGGTCTCAGTCAAAATGCAGCATTAGATGATACTAAAAATATACAAAATGACTTTCAAGCTATGTATGTTAGTCATATAAAATATGGATCTATTCTATGTTCTGTGTTTAGTCTTTGGCTCCGCCTGATCATATCTCACTATGTATATGCAAATATTCCCAAGTTTAAAAACAGAATACTCAAGACTCAACTCTCTGGTAAACCATCATGCAAGTTTCATGAAATCTAAAAATATTGAAATCATATAAAGCATGTTCTATGACCAGCGGAATGACTTTAGATAACAGTTGCATAAGGAAAGTTGGAAATTTCACAAATGTGTGGAACATTAATGACATACTCATAAAATGGCACATGCGTCTAAGGAGAAATTGGGACAGAAGTTTAGAAAATGGAACAGGATGGTGAAAATAAGAATACAACATCCCAAAGCTTATGAACACAAGTAAAACAGGGCATAGATATGTCATTCCTGTAAATGCACAATTTTGTAAGGAAAAAAAATCTCAGAGCTGGAGATATGGTTCAGCAGTGAATAGCACTGGCTGCTCTTGCAGAAGACCCACTTCCCATTACCTACATTGTGGCTAATAACCTTCCCTAACTCCAGTTTCAGGGGATCTGACATCCTCTTTTGACCTCCACAGGCATTGGACCACACAAATGCACTTACATCCATGCAGGGAATACACTCACGTGTACAATATAAAAATAATAAATAAAAATATTTTTTAAAAAAGAAATCTCAAATAAGTGACCTGACCCTTGTTCAAACTCCAGCACTTCAAAATAACCTAAGTTTCCACCTTAAGAAAAAAATAAGATCAAACTCTACATTCAGTTTTATTTCTTTTTCTGTTTTTGGAATAATTAATTCATTTTTTAAACTTTTATTTATTATTTTTGCTGTGTGTGTGTGTGTGTGTGTGTGTGTGTGTTGGTATACACATACTATGTCAAGAAGCCAATTTTTGAGACTCAGTTCTCTAGTCCCACTTTGGATTCTGAGGTTTGAACTTGGGTTATCAGGCTTGTGAGGTGAGTGCTTTCACTCACTGAGCCATCTCGCCTGCCCAGTTGTTGTTTTTTTTTTTTTTGTTTTATTTAATCCTAGCCACTGTTTCTCTCAATATGTTTTAGTTACTCTAGAGTTCATACTATGTATTTTTAATTTGTCAGGTAATTTCATATGACTTCACATGTGATTTAATAGACTTGTCCCAACACACTTTAGTTTCTCTCCTGACATTTTTGCTGCTGCTTAAAAGCAACAGCAGCAGCAAAAAAAAAAAAAAAAAAAAAAAAAAAAGCAACAACAATTTACTGCCAAATATGCTGCAAATCTCAGATATAATTTGGGTTTCAAAGAGCCACTTTTCTTTTAAGGAAAAATGTTTTCTCATACCTTCCAGTGTGCTTCTGTTTCTGGTGCTGTTCATTTGTTTCAGATGCAGACCTGCCTTTCTATCCAGGAAACACTCTTCTGCCTAGAGAGTATCCTCAGAGCTCCTTTAGGTCTTTCTGCTACTGGGTCCTTTCCTTAGCTTCGTCTGAGAAAATGATCTTTCTTTCTTTTGCTTCCTCTTTCTTCTGCATGTTCATAGTTTTGAAATAATTGGGGGATGCCTCCACTCTACCTTGAGAAAATTCCATTTTGTCACATTTTTTTTTTTGGTCTTTTTGAGACAGGGTCTCCCTGTAGCCCCAGCTGTCCTGGAACTCACTCTGTAGACCAGGCTGGCCTTGAACTCACAAAGATCCACCTGCCTCTGCCTCCCAAGTGCTAGGATTAAAGGCGTGCGCCACCACGCCCGGCATTTTGTCACATTTTAAACAGTGCTCGGCTCTTACCTTTGTTTTGTTTTCCCACCATGCTTTTTCTTTGGGGGGTGGTGTTTTCCCTCCCTACAGCTTTATTTTCAATCTTCTACTCTCTGATGACTAATCTACTAATTATTCCATTTAGTGACATTTGCATTTCAGAAATCACATTTTCCACCTCTACAAATTCCATTCAACTGTTTTTATATCCAGTTTGTCTCTCCTTGATGGTCAGCACTTGTTCCCTCATCCTTGAAACATTATATATGGAATTATACAGACATTGATTCTCTGTTTTAACTATTTTTGGGGGAAGAGGACTTTTGTTCCTTGTACCTCCTCCCTGCCTTTTTTTAATCTGCACTTATGTTCACTATGTAAGCTAGGCTGGTTTCAAACTCATACAGATCCTCCTGTTTTCCTCTGTCTCCCCAGTGCTGGTGTTAAAGGCATAGGCCACCACTCCTGACGTTCACGTATGTTTTCAAAACCAATTTTTTGTTTATTGAAGCTTCTTCTGCATTTAAATAAAGTTTCGAATATCAAATTCTAACCTGTACCCCTGCCTTTCCCCCCAACCCACCAGAGCCATGCATTCTGCCAACATTTTTCATCTTTTTTGTCAGTCTTTCTCAATAATTTCTTGATGCGAGAAGTTTGCGTGTTTCAAGCAGTGAAATTCAACATTTTCAGTCAGTGAAGACATAAACATACTTCTTTGGATGCATCTTTTCTGTAGAGTAGTGAGGTATCTTTGACTAGTATAGCATATCTAGTAGTAGTAGTAGCAGTAGTAGTAGTAGTAGTAGTAGCAGTAGTAGTAGTAGTAGCAGTAGTAGTAGTAGTAGTAGCAGCAGTAGTAGTAGTAGTAGTAGCAGTAGTAGTAGTAGCAGTAGTAGTAGCAGTAGTAGTAGTAGCAGTAGTAGTAGTAGTAGTAGTAGCAGTAGTAGTAGTAGTAGTAGCAGTAGTAGTAGTAGTAGTAGTAGCAGTAGTAGTAGCAGTAGTAGTAGCAGTAGTAGTAGTAGCAGTAGTAGTAGTAGTAGTAGTAGCAGCAGCAACAACAGCAGCAGCTGCTGCTGCTGCTTTTATTCTTTTTATTTTATATTATTCCAAAATATGCATATATACAATCCACATGTAGGTCAAAATTACAAATTCTGAAAATAAAGTATAGGTCTATTCCTAAACACATTTAGAGATTCACATTTTAACATTTTAAATTTGCATGCAGGAATAAAGTCATGTAACTTTACAATCTTTTTTCTTAGATTATGACTACATATTTTCCATCCATATATGGTAATTACAGTGTGTGAATACAAGTGGTAGGACAATTCTAGAGCCCATTTAGAGATTCATATTGGAATAGCACAGTTGTTTTCAGATACAATGAAATATAATAATGAAGTTGCTCAGTTTGCCTGCCAACTGGGGATTTGGTGTTAGCATCCACAAATGAAGGAAACTATTTGCCTTTATTTTTTCTGGGACTGTGTTACTTCACTTAGCATAATTGCTTCAAGTTCCATCCATTTACCAGCAAAGCTCATGATGTTATCTTTCTTTACTGCTACATAGAACTTCATTGTGTAGATTATTGTTATCCAGTCATCAGTTGAGGGGCATTTTGGGTTGGTTCCAGGTCTTTGCTATTGTGAAGAGAGCTGCAATAAACATAGCTGTGCATGTATCTTTGTGGTAGGATGCATCTTGTGGGCATATACCCAGAAGTGGTATGGCTGGGTCAGGTGGTAGGCTCATTTTGAGGTTTTGAAGGGTTCTCCACACTGATTTCCACAGTGGTTGTACCAGTTTATATTCCCACCAGCAGTGGATAAGTGTTCCCCTTTCCCCAAAACTTCTCCAGCATTTGGTGTCTTTTGTTTTCTTGATCTTGGCTAGTCTTATTGGAGTGAGATGATATCTTAAAGTGGTTTTGATTTGCATTTCCTTAATTATTAATGACGTTGAACACTTTTTAAGATGTTTCTCAGCCATCTTTACTTCATTACTGCTGAAGTCTCTGTTCAGCTCTTTACTCCATCTTTTGAGTAGGTCATTTGTTTTCTTTTTGTTTTTTAAGTATCTTATGTATTCTGGATGTTAACGCTCTGTCAGATGTATCAGTGGTGAAGGTTTCTTCCCACCCTGTGGGTTTTCTCTTCACTTCTTTGTTTCTTTAGCTGTACGAAAGCTCTTGAGTTTGATGAGGTGCCACTTATCAGCTATTGTCCTTATTTCCTGTACAGCTGCTGTTTGATTTAGAAAGTCTTTTCCTACACTTATGTCTTGTAGGTTGCTGCTGACTTTTTCTTCTTCTATCACCTTCAGGGTTTCAGGTTTTAGGTTGAGATCTTTGATCCACTTGGAGTTGATTTTTGTACAGGGTGAGAAGTAGGGGTTTAATTTTGTTCTTCTACAAATGGTGATCCAGTTTTGCCAACACCATTTGCTGAAGATGCTATCTTTCCTCCATTGAGCTTTTTTGGCCCCTTTGTCAAATATGAGGTGGCTGAAGTTATATGAGCTCAAGTTTGGATCTTCAATTTTGTTCCATTGGTCAATGGTTCTGAGGTTTTTTTGTTGTTGTTGTTGTTTTTGCCAGTACAAGGCTGTCTTTATGACTATAGCCCTGTAATATATCTTGATGTCTGGTAATGTAATCCCCCCAGTATTGCACTTTTCACCCAGGGTTGCTTTAGTTATTCGGGGTCTTTTGTTTTTCCAAATGAATTTAAGGATTTTTTTTTTCTAAGTTTGTGGGAAAGCTCATGGGGATACTGATTGGAATTACATTGAATCTGTATATTAATTTGGGTAGAATGGAAATTTTTACTATATTAATTTTTCCAATCCACCAGCATTGGAGGTCTTTCTATCTTTTGATATCATTTTTAATCCCCTTCTTCAGGGTTTTAAAATTTTTGTTGTAGAGGTCTTTGGTGATGTTAGTTAGGTTTATTCCTAGATATTTTTTTGAGGCTATTGTGATTGGGAAGGTCTCCTTATATTCCTTCTCCAGTTGCTTATTGTTGGTGTAAAGGAAAGCTACTGATTTTTCTAGGTTTATTTTGAATCCCACCACTTTACTGAAACTTTTAATTGTTTCTAAGAGTTTTCTGGTGGAGTTTTTAGCATCCCTTAGGTAAACTATCATATCATCTGCAAAAAGGGATAGTTTTACTTCCTCTTTTCCAATTAGTACTCCTTTAATTTTGCTTTCTCTCCTTATTGCCCTAGCAAGCATTTCAAACACTATATTGAAGAGGAGTGGTGATGGTGGACAGCCTTGCCATGTTCCTGCCTTTAAGGGGAATGCTTCCAACTTTTCTCCATTTAGGATGATGTTGGCTGTGGTTTTCTGGTATATGGCTTTGACTACATTGAGAAATTATCTCTCCAGTCCAATTCCCACTAACACTTTAAGCATGAAGGGATGTTGGATTTTGTCAAAAGCTTTTTATGCATCAATTGAGATGATTGTGTGGTTTTTGTCTTTCATTCCCTTTATGTGTTTTATGATATTTATTGATTTATGTATGTTGAACCATCCCTGCATCTCTGGTATGAATCCAACTTGGTATGATGATCTTTTTGATGTGGGTCTGTATGTGATTTGCAAGTATTTTGTTGAGAATTTTTACATCTGTGTTCATTAATGATATGGATCTATAGTTTTCTTTCTTGTTTGTGTCTTTGCCTGGTTTTGGTAGTAGAGTGATGCTGGCTTCATAGAAAGAATTTGAGATATTTCCCTCTGTCTGTATCCTTCTGAAAAGTTTGAGTAGTAACGATTGTAAGACTTTAAATGTTTTATAGAATTCTGCTGTAAAACCATCTGGACCTGGGCTTTCTTTGCTTGGGAGGCTTTTTTATTACATCTTCAATTTCCTCAAGTATTATGGGTCTGTTTAAGCTGTCAATCTCTTCTTGGTTAAGCTTTGGCTAATCCCAGGATTTCAGATATTCATCCATTTCTCTTAGGTTTTAAAACTTAATATAGGTTTTTGTGGTATTCCCAGATGATTGTCTGGATCTTTTCATTGTCTGTTGTGATATTTCCCCTTTATCATAAATTTTCTTGATTTGGAGTTGCTCTTTCTTTCTTTTGGTTAACTGGGCTGGAGGTCTGTCTATTTTGTTTATCTTTTCAAAGAACCAGCTTTTGGATTCATTAATTTTTTTGTACTGTTTTCTTTGTCGCTATTTCATTGACTTCTGCTCTGATTTTTGTTATTTCTTCCTGACTGTTGCATTTAGGCTTCATTTGTTCTTGTCTCTCAAGTGTTTTGAGCTGCAGTGTTAGATTGTTCACTTGTGCTCTTTCTGTTTTTCTAATGTAGGCACCCAGGGCTATAAACTTACCTTTTAGGACTGCTTTTAAAATATCCCATAAGGGGGCTGGAGAGATGGCCTAGCAGTTAAGAGCACCGACCGCTCTTACAGAGGACCCGGGTTCGATCCCCAGTACCCACATGGCGGCCGAGAACTGTCTGAAACTCCAATTCCAGGAGAACTCCAGTTCCAGGGGAATCCGACACCCTCTTCTGACCTCCGCGGTGTTGCACGACACGGGCGCACAGATTTGCATGCAGACAGTATATTCATACACATACAGAAATAAAAAAAAATATCCCATAGGTTTGGTGTGTTGTATTATCATTGTTATTCAAATCCAGGAATGCTTTTACTTCTTTCTTTAATTTTCCTTGACCCATTCATTATTCAGGCATGTGTTGTTTAGTTTCCATGTGTTCTTGTAGATAGTAGGGCTTATCCTGGTGTTGATATTGAGCTTTATTGCACTATGGTCTGATAGAATGCATGAAATTATTTCAAATATTTTTGTATTTGTTGAGGTTTTTTTCCTTTTTTATCAATCCCATTAAACTGTTTTTATTTTTATTTTGTTTTTTTTTCTTTATTTGTTTATTTTTTAAGGAATTCTACAATATAAAAGCACAGTTGTTTTCAGATCACATTGATGTTGCTCAGTTTGCCATACAATTAGGTAATTGGTGCTAGCATCCACAGATGAGGGATATCATTCATCATTTACTTTTTTGGGACTGTGTTACTTCACTCAGCTTGATATCTTCTAGCTCCAATCATTTACCTACAAAGTTCATCTTTCTTTATCGATGCATAGAACTCCATTGTGTAAAATACCACATTTTCTCTGTCTACTCGTCAATAGAGGGGCATTTGGGTTGGTTCCACCTCCTTGCTATTGTGAAGAGAGCTGAAATAAAGATGTCTGTGCATGTATCTCTGTGGTAAGATGAGTCTTATGGGTACATACCCAGGAGTGGTATGGCTGGGTCAGGTGGCAAATTCATTCCAAGTCTTCCAAGGGTTCTCCACACTGCTTTCCATAGTGGCTGTACGAGTTTACAATCCCACCAGCAGTGGATGAGTGTTCCCCTTTCCCCACAACCTTTCCAGCACTTGGTATCATTTGCTTTCATGATCCTAGCCAGTCTTATTGGAGTAAGATGATACCTTAAAGTGGTTTTCATTTGCATTTCCTTGATTATTAGCGACTTTGAACACTTCTTAAGCTGTTTCTCAGCCACCTCTAATTCCTCATTTGTGAAGTCTCTGTTCAGCTCTTTGCTCCATCTATTGAGTGGGTCCTTTGTTTTCTTTATTCTTTGTTTTTTCAGTAGTTTATATATTCTGGAAATCAATGCTTTGTCAGATGTATCTGCAGTGAAGGTTTCCTCCCACTCTGTGGGATTTCTCTTCACTTCCTTGATTGTTTCTTTTGATGTACAGAAGCTTTTGAGTTTAATGAGGTCCCATTTGTCAATTGTCGACCTTAATTCTTGCACAGCTGCTGTCTGATTTAGGAAGTCTTTTCCTACGCCTATGTCTTGTAGTCTGCTGCCAACTTTTTCTTCTATCNATGTGCTCAAGTTTGCATTTTCAGATTTGTTCCATTGGTCAACGGGTCTGTTTTTGTGCCAGTACCAAGCTATTTTTATGGCTACAACCCTGTAGTATAGTTTGAAGTCTGGTATACAGATCCCCCATGTATTGTGCTTTTCACTCAGGGTTGTTTTGGCTATTTGGGATCTTTTGTTTTTCCAAATGAAATTAAGGACTTTTTTCCCCAAGCCTGTGAAGAAACTCTTGGGGATTTTAATTCAGATTGCATTGAATGTATACAAGAGTTTGGGTAGAATGGACACTTTTACTATATTAATTTTCCCAATCCACGAGCATGGGAGGTTTGTCCATCTTCTGATGTCTTCTTCAATTTCTTTCTTCAAGGGTTTAAAATTTTTGTTGTAGAGATCTTTGGTATCTTTGGTTAGGTTTGTTCCTAGGTATTTTATTGTTTTTGAGGCTATTGTGAGTGGGAAGGTCTCCTTGAATTCCTTCTCCAGTTGCTTGTTGTTGTTATAAAGAAAGGCTACTGATTTTTCTAGGTTGATTTTGTATCCTGCCACTTTACTGAAGCACCTAATCATTTCTAGGAGTTTTCTGGTGGAGTTTTTAGTATCCCTTAAGTAAATTATCATATCATCATCAAAAAGGGATAGCTTGACTTCCTCTTTTCCAATTAGTACTCCTTTAATTTCCTTTTCTTGCCTTATTGCCCTAGCAAATGTTTCAAGCACTTTATTGAAGAGGAGTTGTGACAGGGGACAGCCTTGCTGAGTTCCTACCTTTAAAGGGAATGCTTCTGTCGTGTCCCCATTTAGGATGATATTGGCTGTGGGTTTCCTGTATATGGCTTTGATTACATTGAGGAATGATCCCTCCAATCCAATTCCCTCTAGGACTTTAAGCATGAAGGGATGCTGGATTTTGTCAAAGGCTTTTTCCCTGTCAATTGAGATGATCGTGTGGTTTTTGTCTTTCAGTCCATTTATATGCTTAATGATATTTATTGATTTTTGTATGTTGAACCATCCCTTCATCTCTGGTATGAATCCAACTTGGTCATGATGGATGATCTTCTTGATGTGGGTTTGTATGTGATTTGCAAGAATCTTGTTTAGAATTTTTCCATGTGTGTTCATTAATGAGATGGGTCTATAGTTCTCCTTTTTGGTTGTATCTTTGCCTGGTTTTGGTAATAGAGTGATGCTGGCTTCATAGAAGGAATTTGGGAGAATTCCCTCTCTTTGTATCCTTCTAAACAATTTGAGTAATAATGGTTGTAAGTCTTTTTGAAGTGTTTTATAGAATTCAGCCATGAAACCATATGGGCCTGGGCTTTTTTTAGTTGGGAGGTTTCTTATTACATTTGTAATTTCTTCATGTATTATGGGTCTGTTTAAGCCCTGGATCTCTTCTTTGTTGAGCTTCAGTGACTCCCAGGATTTCAGATATTCATACATTTCTTCTAGGTTTTCAAACTTAGTAGAGTGTAGGTTTTTTAAGTATTCCCATATGATTGGCTGGATCTTTTCATTGTCTGTTGTGATATTTCCCCTTTCATCACAGATTCTATTGATTTGGAATTTTTCCTTCTTTCTTTTGGTTAACTGAGCTAGAGGTCTGTCTATCTTGTTTATTCTCTCAAAGAACCAACATTTGAATTCATCGATTTTTTTGTATTGTTTTCTTTGTTTCTATTTCATTGATTTCTGCTCTGATTTTTGTTATGTCTTCCTGTCTGTTGCATTTAGGGTTCATCTGTTGTCTCTCAACTGTTTTTAGCTGCAGTGTTAGATTGTTCACTTGTGCTCTTTCTGTTTTTCTAATGTAGGCACCCAGGGCTATAAACTTACCTTTTAGGACTGGTTTTAAAGTATCCCATATGTTTTGTTGTGTTGTATTATCATTGTCATTCAGTTCCAGGAATGCTTTCATTTCTTTCTTTATCTCTTCCTTGACCCATTCATTATTCAAGAGTGTGTTGTTTTGTCTCCATGTGTTCTTGCAGATAGTAGGGCTTATCCTGGTGTTGACAGTGAGCTTTATTGCATTGTGGTCTGATAGAATGCATGAAATTATTTCAATCTTTTTGTATTTGTGGAAGTTTCTTCGGTGTCCCAGCATGTGGTCGATGTTGAAGAATGTTCCATGGGGTGCTGAGTAGAAAGTGTATTCTCTGGTATTGGTGTAGATGTCTGTGAGGTCCGTTTGGTGTATAGTACCATTTAGTTCAGATGTCTCTCTGTTTATGCTTTGTCTAGTTGACCTGTCCAAAGGGCTCAGTGGGGTATTGAAGTCCCATACTATGAGTGTACTGGGGTTAATCTGTGCCTTGAGGTCCTGGAGAATTGTCTTTATAAAGTTTGGTGCACCAGAGTTTTGTGCATATATATTGATGATCCTGAAATCTTCATGGTCAATTGTTCCTTTGATAAAAATGTAATGGCCTTCTTTGTCTCTTCTGATTTCTTTTACTTTGAAGTCTATTTTGTCTGATATTAGAATAGCAACACCTGCTTTCTTTCTGGTACTATTTGCTTAGAATATTTTTTCCATCCTTTCACTTTAAGGTGGTGCCTATCCTTGAAGGTAAGATGTGTTTCTTGTAGACAGCATATAGATGGGTTCTGTTTCCTAATCCAATCTCCCAGTCTATGTCTTTTGACTGGGGAATTTAGTCCATTAATATTTAAGGTTATAACCGATAGATTTGTGTTGCTTCCTTTCATCTTATTATCCATTTCTGTAGTTATCCTTTTATTGATTTCTCTTTTTTGGTGCCTGGGGATGGTTTCTCCTTTCTTCTGTCCTTTGAATTGCTTCAAGTATTCTCTGAAGGGTTGGTTTTCCATACATGTATTCTTTCATCTTGTTTATGTCATGGAAGATTTTTCTCTCTCCTTCAACTCTAATTGACATTTTTGCTGGGTATAGTAACCTGGGTTGGCATCTATAGTCCTTTAACACTGGGAATGCTTTGCTCCACGTTCTTCTTGCTTTCATGGTTTGCACTAAGAAGTCAGTTGTAATTCTGATAGGTTTCCCCTTTTATGTAACTTGTTGTTTTTCTCTTGTGGCTTTCAGAATTTTGTCTTTGTTTTGGGTGTCTATATTTTTAACTATGATATGGCCTGGAGAGTTTCTTTTCTGATCTTGTCTCTTTGGAGTTCTATGTGCTTCTTGTATTTTCATTGGTTTGTCTATATTTTACTTTGGGGAAATTTTCATTTATTATTCTGTTGAAGACCTGATCAATACCATTCTCTTGAGATTCTTCTCCTTCCTCTATTCCTATGATGGAGAGGTTTGATCTTTTCATAGTGTCCCACAGTTCCTGATTGTTCCACTTTTGTGTATTTAAAAATTTTTCATAATATTTACTTGAGCTTTTTAGTTGTTCTGTGTTATCTTCCAGGTCTGATATTCTTTGTTCTGCTTCCTCCATTCTGCTTCTGAGGCTTTTTCCATTCCTTTCCTCTTGATTGGATGAGTGCTTGATTTCCTTTTTCATTTCTTCTTATGATTTCTTTAGTATTTCCACTTCCTTTTGGAGCTTCTCAATCTCTTCTTGTAGCTCTTTGCTTTGCTGGTTGGTTTCCTTATCTTTTTCAACATGGGATCTTTTCATTGTTTCCACTTCCTTCCAGAGTTTGTCATCCTCTCTCTGGGTCCTTCTTGAGGTTTTCATTCTCTTGAGTTCTCTGACTTGTTCTTTATAGTCTTTGATTTCTTCGAGTATGTCCACAATTGTACTCCTAATATCTGTATCCTGGACCATCTCCAGGGGATCCCACTGTAGGAATCTTCCACAGAGTTGGTAGAGCTTGGTGTGGAATTATCGTGCACCTTTCCCATGTTGTTTCTTCTTTGTGTCCCTATTCCAATGCGAATTCCAAATGCCTCTTCACTGTGTTGAAGGCTTGTTTTGCTTGCCTCCTTCAGATGCCTTCGTTGTTTGTTTGATTGATTTGTTTTTCTCCTTTTCTCCTTGCTTATGGAGTGTTGAATTGTCTAAGTTTTAGGCTTTCTATTGGAAGTCTAACTCACCCTTCCCTTTCTGTTCTGAAGTTTCTCCGAAGAATCCATTTGGACACTTCCTCAGCAATCCCAGTTGTTGTTGGTGGTGGGGTGCCTGTTTAGCCTGCACTCCAGTATTCTGTGCTTCAGGTGGTCCTGGGAAATCCCTGATTGCCAAGGTTTTTTTCTGTGTCCCAGTATGTGGTCGATTTGGGAGAATGTTCTTTGGGGTGCTGAGTAGCAAGTGTATTCTCTGGTTTTTGGGTGGAATATTCAGTAGATGTCCATGAGGTCCATTTGGTGTACCAGATCATTCGATTCAGATGTCTCTCTGTTTATTCTTTGTCAGGTTGACATGTCCAAAGTGCTCAGTAGGGTATTGAAGTCCCCAACTATGAGTGTGCTGGGGTTAATCTGTGCCTTAAGGTCCTCAAGAATTGTCTTTACAAAGTTTGGTGCACCAGAGTTTTGTGCATATATATTCGTGATTCTGAAAACTTCATGGTCAATTGTTCCTTTAAGATGTAATGGCCCTCTTTGTTTCCTCTGATTTCTTTTACTTTGACATCTATTTTGTCTGATATTAAAATAGCAACTCCTTCTTTGTTTTTGGTACCATTTGCTTAGAATATTTTTTCCATCCCTTCATGTTAAGTTGGTGCCTATCCTTGAGAGTGAGATGGGTTTCTTGTAGACAGCATATAGATGGGTTCTGTTTCCTTTTTTTTTTTTTTTAATTTTCAGAACCTTTTGATTTTTATTTTGTTGATAGGATGTTATTTTTTTTCCACATAAATTTATTTTTATTTTTTTAACAAATCTAGACCCGTGTTCCCGCCCACTCCCCCACCCTGCGAGAGCTCATGCATTCTGCCAAACATGCTTTTCATCTCTTTCTCAGTCTTTCTCAATATTCTCCATGAGGAAGTTGACTGTTTTGAGCAGAAGTTCACTGTTTCAGTCAGTTCTTTGATGCAGTCCTTTCTGTTGTTGTTGTTGTTGTTGTTTCCAATATGCATTA
>VZQC01003740.1:488938-584423 GCA_009823505.1 Rhizomys pruinosus | reverse complement strand
TATGAATATTTTGTTGAGAATCTTTAAATCTATGCTCATTTACAGTAGTGGCCTATATATTTACCTTTTGGTTGTCTTTACTTGGTCTTGGTATTAGATTGATACTGACTTCATAGCATTCTGGAGGCAGAGGCAGGTGGATCCTGTGAGTTCAAGGCCAGCCTGGTCTACATAGTGAGTTTCAGGCCAGCTGGGACTAAAGGGAGACTCTGACTCAAAACTACCAAAAAAAAAAAAAAAAAGACATTTTCAGACCCAAAAGACTATAAGAAGAGTTAAAAAGTAGTGCTAGGGTCACAGCAGAAAAGACATACTCTAGAATGGGAGGATAAGGGAGCCAGTGCTGCAAGTGTTCAGTGAGTTCACAGAGATCTGCCTGTCTCTGCCACCCAAGTGCTAGGATTAAAGGCATGCACCACCATGCCCAGCTCATGTCTTACCATTTTCAGTGGGTAAATTTTGTAAAACATGATAAATTTTATAATATACACTGGATTTTGTTGTAATTATTTTTAAAAATCATTGCAGGATTTTACTTGAAAATCTGACACTTTCAGTACAAGTTTTTTGTTTTTGTTTGACTGGTTGGTCTTTTGATCTGGGGAGGCCTATTGGCACAGGGTCTTGCTATTTAGCCCAGAATAACCTGAGGCTGATGACCCTTCGGCCTCAACTCCTGGGCTTTCAGGTATATCCCACCAGGACTGGCTTTTTGTAGGACAAATACTCAGGCCATTTCTTTAGTTTCTCTTCCTTGCTCAAGGAGTTCTGCTTGGGAATTTTCCATAGTCACCCCATGTATTCAGCAAGGCCTCTCTACCCTGGCTGTTGGAACTCATGGAAATCCCAACTAATGAGAGCTCTGGGGTTGTTATATCTGTTTCTCTCTAGGACTTTGTGTGTGTGTGTGTGGGGGGGTGTGTATTCACAGACTTTAGGGTACCATGGGTGCATAGATTTTTTTTTTTTTTGTCTCTTTGAGTCAGGGTATCCCTGCAGCCTCAACTGTCCTAGAACTCACACTGTAGACCAGGCTGGCCTTGAACCCATAGAGATCCACCTGCCTCTGCATTCCAAGTGCTGGGATTAAAGACATGTGCCACCATGCCCAGTGCATAGATTTTTTTTTTAACTACTGGGTCTTTCTGACAAATTCTAACCATGATGGAGTCTTCAAACTCTACCTCTCCCTTTGAGTCAATAAGACTTTTGGCTTTAGGTATGGGATTCTTCCCCTTGAGTTGGTCAGAAAGGTCCCCTAAGCCCACCAAACAATATAGGCTATTGCTATTGTTCTTGGTTGCCCATCAGAAATTGATAGTAAAATTCTGTGGCTGAATACACAACACACTTGGGCCATGGAACATGGAGAGAGCAAGCTGTTACTTGTCTGAAAGCTTTCTATCTTTCATAGTGATTAAAGGTGCTATACAGGCTGTTGGGAGAAAAAAGTGATCAACAGTCTTTCCCAGCTGTGAATCCTGCAAGCTACAGTAACAACCAGCCTGGCAAGATATGCCCATTGATGCAATAGTGGCATAACTGTTATGGTGGTAACTGATCCTTTTCTGATTTTATTTAAGACCCAGTCCATAGGGTAGAACCCATTCCTGATACTGGAAACTGACCAAGAACCCATGCTTAGCTAGGCTACAGATCTTGAGAGAGAACCTATTACTCTTATTTTGCTAAATGGACATAATATCAAACTGTATTCTCAATATTTGTCTCAACAAAGAAGCTTCTTTTAGCTGTGGGAAGTGGCTAATACAGAGACTTGCAATTGGAAGGAGAAAGGAGATCTAATGCACATGTTGGCCCTCCCTCAATAGGACAGCTTACCTGACCCAGCAGGGAAGGCAGCAGATGCAAAGGAGAACACAGGCATTGTGGTTAGAGTGGAAGTAGAGTAGGAAATGAGGTTATGAGGTAGATATGTAGATGAGGTTAGACATGCTAGGCATCAACGAATAAAAAAGGATAGGAGAGCTGTCTGGAAGATGAAGGGAGTGAATAGTCTGCTTAAATTTTGCCTGAATAATACCCATTTGGAGTAAATGATCACGAATGTAAAAGGAAAACAGCCAAGGGTGGGAGAGAGAGGGAGGAAGAGAGAGAGAGAGAGAGAGAGAGAGAGAGAGAGAGAGAGAGAGGAATTGAGTTATTTCAGATTTTGCAATAACAGCAATAATCATAATATAATGAAGGAAGGCAAGAAATTTAAAAGATGAGTCATGCATGGCTTTTAAGTAGGAGTTGAAGGAAGCCAGAACAGGAAAAGACAGGGACAAAGAAGAGATGGTCTCAGGAGATCAAGGTATGCCTCACTCCTAGACTTTGCTGCTTGGCCAATGACTTCAAAGTTGCCCTCATTCACTGCTTGGGCATGGCGACTCATGCCATTAATCCCAGCACTTGGGAGGCAGATGTAGGTTGATCTCTGTGAGATGGAGGCTAGCTTAGTTTACATAGTCAGTTCCAGGCCGGCTGGGGCAAGGGAGACCCTGTCAAAACAAAACAAAACAAAAAACAGAGTTACCCTCATTCATATGCGAACCCTCCCTCATTTCCATTCTAAAAAGGCAGACTTGGGGCTGGAGAGATGGCTCAGGGGTTAAGAGCACCTACTGCTCTTGCAGAGAACCCGGGTTCAATTCCAAACACCCACATGGTGGCTAAGAACCGTCTTTAACTCCAGTTCCAGGGGAATCCGACGCCCTCTTCTGACTTCTGCGGCATTGCAGGACACAGGTGCACCAACCTACATACAGACAGCAAACTCATACACATAAAAAATATTTAAAAAAAAGAAGGCAAACACATATCATGGTATCATGTAGTGAATCAGCAAGCTTATAAATGGAGGTTCAGGATGACAGTCAGAGATGGGGGTGAAGACATGTGTAAGTCTTGGTGGGAGCTCCTACGCAGAGGCCACACCTGCATTCGCCGTCCTGTGCCAAGTCACTCCCACTCCCTGGCAAGTGCCATTGTCATACCTAGCTCGTGCCTCACTCCTACCAGAAAACTGAGCCTCGATCCTCCCTAAGCGTCGCCCAGCAATAAGCTCACTCTGTGTCTCCTTATCTCTGCCTCGGCCATCTGCCCACACTCTGTCTGGCCTCTGTGACAAGATGGGGACAGCTTTCCTCTAACAGACAGCTTCTCCTTACAGAGCACTTGGGGCCTTCGGTCCCTGGTCCCTTCTTGCTGTGCTGCCTCCTTCTCCAACTTCCACTCCACCTCTTGGAATTTGGATGCTTTTCTTGGAAACACACAGAAAATGGGACCCCAATTCAGTCTCTTCCCCTATGAAATGTCCACAGCATAGGAATGCCTGGCCTCTGGCTGCTGTGCCTCTTGCTATCCCCTTCCTTGTCCTTCCTGAAGTCTATACATCACAGTGGCTGATTTTCTCTCTCTCTCTCTCTCTCTCTCTCTCTCTCTCTCTCTCTCTCCCCTCCCTCCCTCCCTCCCTCCCTCCTCCCTCTCTCCCCTTCCTTCCTTTTCTGTGCTTCTGGGGATTGAACCCAGGTCCTCTTGTATGTCAGTCAAGACTTCTCTACCACAGAGATGAATTCCAATTTCCCCTCGCCAGGTATCTCGAAATTGTTTGTTTTCTACATCTAGGCCTTTTACCACTTATACTACTTCCAGTCCCTGTCCTCTAGGACCCAAAACACTTTAGCCCCCTTCTCAGTGGCCCCTGGCCCCAGAGTCACCTCACTCTAACCAATTCTGTGTATTGATCTTTCTAAGCTGCTGCCTGGGTCTTGAACTGCTCACTAAGGTCTTGGCCCCACCCACAAAATCCCATCCTGTAGAGCTTGGCCTCTGATCCTGAAAATCCCCAGCAACACGGCTTTACCCTTTCTCTCCCACCACAGCCTGTCCCTCTGTTGCTGTCTGCCCTGCCTTCACACCCTCCCCAGACATTGCCTACATGCTGGACTATCTCTACCCAGTCACATTTTATACACCTGACTTCAGGGTCCAGAGACTTTCCCAGTCTTCACTTGTCACCTCTTCCTCATGTGACTACAGAACATGCAGAATCTGAGTGCAGCCGACAGAGTTCAGGGCATCAAGGTGTGGAACAAAAACAGGCACCGGCCTCCCATCTATAGAATCAGGTCAAAGATGGCTCTCACAAAGAGGGACTCTGGAACTTGCCCAAAATCAGAGAGAGGCAATCTCAAACCAGCCCACCCCTTTTCTAATACCCTTTTCCCTCATCAATTAGCTTTTCAAGTTTGTAGCTGTCATTTTCTATAATGCCTTAGGCTTGGTTACACACACTGAGGACACAGCAGTGAATGGAGGTGGTGGTTCCTGCCTCTCTGGAGCTAAGTAAGGTTCCAGAGGGAAAGAGGTGGAGATTTTCAAAATGAATGACATGTGCTCAGTCAACAGCCATGCATTCCTCGGCAGAGGAGTCTGAGGCAGGTGGATCTTTGTGAGTCCAAGGCCAGCCTGGTCTACAGAGTGAGTTCCAGGACAGCTGAGGCTATAGGGAGACCCTGTCTCACAAACACTGAAAAAAAAAAAATGCCCAGAATACTGAATGCTGACCTCATTCCAACTTTTATTTCTTGACATTATCTCCCTACACATTACAAGTAAGCTAAAGATGACTTGAAATATTCAGGTGGATGTGTTTGAATTATAAAAACTGCACTATTTTATATACCAGACTTGAACATTTGAGGGCTTGCTATCCATGGGTTTCCTGGAACCGATTAGGGTAAATATTAAGGGATTACTATATAACGAGTGTTAAGGAGAAGATCTGGGATTAAATGAGGACCTGGGAGGTATTCTCATTCTAATAAGGAGGTTTATTTTTCACAGTTCTGTGTGTTGGAAGTCTAAGATCAGGAGAGCAGAGATTCAGGCTCTGGTCTTTAAGCAGGACCTGTTTCCTGATTCATTACCAGCCATCTTCTTTCCAGGGCTTCTTTTATAAGGGTATGAATATCTTAGTGAGGGCTCTGCCCTTATGGCCTAACAAAGGCTCCTTCTACATCTACCATTTTAGCTATCAGGATTTTGATACTTGAATTGGGGGTGCATACACATTCAGACACAATGAAGCCTCCAAGATGTCACTGAAAATTCTGCAGTGTCACATTGTGAAGAGAAAGTAAGAGGAGATGTGGGGAACACACTCAGAACCTGTGGTAGCCAGGTGGGAGAAGATGTGAAGGAGCTGAACTCTAAACAGCAAGCATGTAATGAGTGCTGCAGAAGTCTATCTGTAAGTAGCTAGACCAACCTAAACAGGAAGAGATCAATCTAGTATGGACATAAAAATTTAAGATTTATGCACTTAATAATAATTCTTAAAGCAGGGGCTGGAGAGATGGCCTAGCAGTTAAGAGCTCTGACTGCTCTTGCAGAGGATCCAGGTTCGAGCCCCAGCACCCACATGGCGGCTGAGAATCGTCTTTAACTCCAGTTCCAGGGGAAACCGATGTCCTCTTCTGACTTCCACAGCATTACATGACACAGGTGCATAAACCTACATGCAGACAGTACATTCATACACATAAAAATAAATAAATAAATAAAATTTAAAAATATTTTAAAAAATAATACTTAAAGCTTTAAAACTGATCATCAAAAGAGTACGTGTGGGTGGGAGTCCTTATTCCGGTATACAAGTATAAGTTTCTTGAAAGAAATGCCAGCTGCTTGTTTATGAATGCTCTGTGTGTGTGTGTGTGTGTGTGTGTGTGTATGCATGCACGTCTGCATGCATCACAGCACGCTCCATGAATAATATCTGTTGTATCTGTTAAGTTTCTGTTTGCTAAGTACAGACCTCAGAAAATTTTAAAATACAATGTAAATTCATCAGCAAAAAATTTGATAAGGGCAGGGTTGTTCTAAACTCTGCACAGATTCAGCAAATAGGTGCCCAGCAGGCTTTGAATGTTGAGGAATTAGAAAACAAAGACTCAAGCCTTCACTATCAACTGTTTGTATGACTATGATGAACAAATCCTTTCTCCTTTCTGACCCTGTTTTCCCTTATGCAAAGGGAGGAAGTGAAATTAGTCACCCCTTAGCCTCTTCACAGTCAGCCACTAAAATCTTTCTCCATCACCCTTCCCCAGAACCTGCCTGTTTTACAGTCATATGGCTCCCCCAAGTGCCCAATGGGAAAACTGGAAGGAATGCCCATGTTTCGTATACTGACTGGTTTCCAATCATGCCATGTGTGCCTGGCATTGGTAAACTGGGTGTCATTGCTCATTAAATCCTCTCTCAAACACTAAGAGTTGGCTATTGTTTTTATTTGCACCTTACAGGTAACTAGGAGGAGAGCTGGCCCAAGGTTCCTAACCAGACCGTCTGAGAAGTCTCCAGTAGAAGTCTGTGCACTAGTGCCATGGGCAGTTGACTTGGAAAGTCGTGCACAACTATTTGCCTGCAGAAAAGTGACCCAAGAGTGGACTGGGTGTCAAAAACACTCCCTTCTCACTCTCACAAATCAGAAAGCATTTTGGAAGTCAGTCTGGGGGTCCCCTTGGGAGACCACATTCTCCAGCCACTTCTGCTGCACAAGAGGTCAGGCTTCTCCAACCCATTTTCACTGAGAGAAACAAATCAGTTTGCTTGGAATAAAACCCTTCATAGCACAATTAGAAAGAGCATAGAAACTGGCATCCTTAATCAAAACCATATTGAGATTCCAACTCATCCCAGTCAGGATGGCTATCATTAAGAAAACAAAAACAGCTGGGTGCAGTGCTGCATGCCTTTAATTCCAGCAGGAGGATCTCTGAGATTGTGGCCAGCCTGGTCTACATAGCAAGTTCCAGGCCAGCTGGGGCTATAGGAGATCGTCTCAAAAAGACCAAGAAAAAAAAAAAAAAAAAAGAATAGAAGAAAAGCAAATAAACAACAAATGCAACCAAATATGGTTGCAAAAATTTGAAGGTGGCTTATACACTGCTGGTGTGAATGGAAATCAGTCCAGCTACTGTGAAAATGAGGATGGAGGTTCCTCAAAGAACTAAAAATAGAATTAGTATAAGTCTGTCAGCACAGCACAGATATCCACACATCCTTGTTAATTCACAACAGCAAAGCTATGGAATCAGCCTAGGTAAGAAGAGGGCGTGAGGAGGGTGATTCTAATCAAAATACATGCTGCACTTGTATGAAAATGTCATAGTGAGTGGGCTGGAGAGAGTGGGCTGCTTAAGAGGCAATGGCTGCTCTTGCAGAGGATCTGAATTTCTGGCCTCTCTGATGGCACTACACAACACAGATGTACTTACATATGTGCAGGCAATACACTCATACACATAAAATAAAAATGGAAAAGAAAATACCACACTGAAACTCACCATTTCATACAATGATTATATTGCAATACACATCTTAAAATTACATACAGAGAAGACATCGGCTTGCTGTATTTGCTTGTCTACAGGTGGCCATGGTTTGTCTCACTATGCAGTCTAGACTGACCTCAAACTGATGATTCTTCTGCTTCAATTTCCCAAGTGCTGGGATTTTTAGACAGCACTGGAGTTAGCTGAGGGGACTGCTTTTGGTTATAAAGTTAAGTAAGTTTAAGTTTAAGTTTTGGTTATAAAGTTTAACTTTTGGTTATAAAGTTAAGTAAGTTTGGTTATAAAGTTAGTAAGTCTGGGGGAGTAGACTCCACTCCCCCAGACTTACTATTCCATGCCTCTTCCCTCTTGCATGTGCTACTGTTTAGTTAGTTTTTAGATTGTGGTGGCTGATCTTTTGCTGTGCATTTCTGTGTGATGTGACAAGGCACAGTCCACCCCCTGCTGTTTACCTTTCAGCCTCCTCATGTGGTTGGTTCTTATGTGGTCTAGAGTTTTCAGCTGTTTATGGAGGAGACGCTGGGATAAGCATCCTGCATCCTGCCAGCCCAGAGCTCCCTGGACTTTTTAATAACTTAAAAAGAGGTGTTCTGTATGTTCATCATGTCTTGTGCACTTAGAAGGAAGAGCTAGTGACCCCGGCTGGGCAGGTAGGGTATGACTCATGAAGGAAGGGTTTCCAGGGAGAAGGAACTTGGAAATGGGAGTCACATAGCACTGGGGCTCAGGGGCTGAAAATGGTGGAGTTCTTTGGCTTCGTGGCAGCTGTCCAGTGCTCAGCTACTGAGGGGATGATGTGATTTCAGCTTAGGCCTCTGGATCTCGGGTCTGTCCCTGCTGTCATCCTACCCTCGCTGCCGTGCTCTGTGGGTGTTCTCCACATGCAACTTCTGTTCTTTCAGACTGGTTTGTACGTGGCCTGCATGTCACACGCCCCCTCGCTCCTCACACTGTGTCTCCATTCATTCCTCCCAGTATCCATTCCCACTACTACCTGCTTTATTATCTCCACATGTCCCAGTTCAAAATTTCTAGCAAGAATAAATGACCAGCACATTGATTTCTTTTCCCCAGCCCTGTCATAGCTTAGCCTATAGTTGATTGATTTTTTTTCCATACTTCCAACAAGTTATTAGAGGTCCCTGGCAGCCGTTGTATCTTGCTACTTCAATGCATCAGCAGGATTAGAACTCCCAGGCTCTCTCCACACTGCTCAAAATTTCATTTTGGTAAAAACACATAGAACATAGTTTATAATTGTAGCCATTTTAACTATACAGGTCAGCAATATTAAATATATTCATCATGTACAACCATCACAGCAACTCCTCTAGAACTCTCCTCATCTGGTAAAGCAAAAGCCATACATGCACTAAACATTTCTCCAGTGCCCCTTACCACCAGCCCCTAGCAACCACTACTCTGGTTTTTGTCTCTATGCATCTAGCTACTCTGCCTAGGTGTGTCACATTAAGTGGAACCAGGAAGCGTTTGTCTTTTTAAAATATTTATTATTTTTATGTGTAGACCATATTGCTTGCATGTATGTAAGTGCACCCATGTTGTGCAATGCCCACGGAAGTCAGAGGAGGGTTTCAGATCCCCTGGAATTGGAGTTAAGGACTGTTATCAGCCACTATGTGGAACTGAACCCAGGTCCTATTGAAGAGCAGACAGGGATAATCTATACTGACACATGTCGGAATTTCCATTTTTTTCTTTATTTGATCTTTTTGAGACAGGATATGGGTCTCCTTGTAGCCCCAGTTGGCCTGGACTGAATATAGAGACCAAACTGGCCTTGATCTCACAGAGATCTATTTGCCTCTCTGCCTCCACAGAGCTGGAATTAAAGAGGTATGCTGCAACATCCAGCTTTAAATATCCTAGCCTTAGGAGGCAGATGCAGGCAGATCTCTGTGAGTTCAAGGCCAGCCTGGTCTACAGAGTGAGCTCCAGGCCAGCTGGGGCTCCAGGGAGACCTTGTCTCAAAAACACCAAAAAAAAAAATTCTTTTTTTTCTATTCTTTATTTTTTCCATTTTTTAACAATAAGTAATAATTTATGAGTACAAGCATCCTTCATGTAAAACCAATTTTCAAGCAGCTGTGCCCAAACTCACACAGCCCAAGGGTCCCACCATCCAGCTGGGGGGTCTTGTATGTACAATCAAGTTGATCAAATATGTATCCAGTCTATATTGCTGTAGTTTCACCATTCACCCCAATCGCAGCCCTTACATTCTACCACGCCCCCTCTTCTGCAGATTGTTCCCTAGGCTTAGAAAAGGGGCATGGGTGGATGAGAAGCAAAACAGTCTACTTTCTCTGGAGCTGTCGTTTTGGACTCTGGTCAATTCTGGCTGTTTCCTTTCATGGGCTGACAGTTTGAAAGGAATAACCTTTCAATCCTACTAATGAAGCACAAGCAATTAGATATATAGGTATTTAAACAGTACTAATTGTTATGGTAGGTTACTTTGGTATAGACACAGATATTTGGATGGTATGCTAATCCATGAATTACGTTTTTTCTGTAAAATAAGACAGGGTCTTACTTATAACACCTGCCTAGAAAAAATTCTATTTTAAGGCTGAATATTATTCCAGTGGATATGCAGACTGTTTTTCTTATCTATCCATCAACTGATGGCCTTGAGAGCTTCAAGATGAATGCCCTGCTATAGCATTGTACAAATACCTCTTCAAGACACTGTATTTTTGAGAAAGGATCTCCGTCTTCCTCTCCTTCTCCAGTGTAGGCTGAATTTACTATATAGCCTCAAACTCTTGGTGATCCTCCTGCCCCAGCCTCCTAAGTGCTGAGACAAGGTACATGTCACCCAACCTGGCTCTAAAACGTTGCTTCTAATTCTTTTGGATTTTTTTGGGGGGGCCTTCTTTTGGATTTTTTAATCAGAAGTGGAAATGTTAGACCAGATAATCTGAACTTTTGAGGAAATACTAGAATACTTTGTGCAGATGCTATACCAATGCACATTTCAGCAACACACACAAACACACACACACACACACACACACACACACACGGGTTCTAATTTCCTTACATACTCACACAATAAAGTTTTTATTTCCTGGTGTTCTTCTGTTTCGGGATAGCCATTCTAATTGATTTGCATCTTGCTAAGAATTTTGTCTTTCTCCTTTTTAAATCAAGTTGGTTATCTGAATTGCTGCTTTTTAGTTTTCTGTATAGTTTACATATTCTTTAAACTTTAAAAAATATATATATATGTATGAATGTATTGTCTGCATGTAAGTACACCCGTGTTATGCAATGTCCACAGAGGTCAGAAGAAGGCATTAGATTGCCCTGGAACTGGAGTTAAGGATGGTTTTTGGCCACCATGTGAGTGCTAGGAAATGAACCTCAGTCCTCTCCAAGTGCAGCCAGTGCTCTGAACTGCTGAGCCATCTCTCCAGTCCCCTAAGTCTTTACATTTTTTAAATGATTTAATTTTTAAAATTTACATGTATGCGTTATGTGTCTGTGTGGCATGTATATCAGGGTACCCATAGAGGCCATAATAGGGCATCAGATTGTCTGGGCTGGAGTTTGCTGGGCTGTGAGTGCCAGATGTGGTGCTAGGAACCAACTCTAGTCCTCTGCAAGAGCAATCACGGAGCCATCTTATCTACATGTTGTCATGTGACTTCAACATTTTTCTCCCATTCCTAGGAGGCCTAGTCCTCTGTTGACTGTGTCTTTGGATTGTTTTTCAATTTGTCTGCTTTTGCCTATGCCTTTGGTATTATATTCAAGTACTCACAGCGAAATCCAGCATTATGAAACTTGGCTCTATGTTCCCTTCTGAGCTCTTTGTAGTTTGGGATCATAGATCCGCTTGGAGGTATGGTGTTGAAGTCCACTTACATCTAGTGTCCCCAGCATCGTTTGTCTGAAAGGATGTCTTTCCTTGCTGGTCTTGGAACCCTTGTCAAAAATCCTTTGTCCTTGCTGGCATGGTGGTGCACACCTTTAAACCCAGAAGGTAGAGGCAGGCAGGTAGATCTCTAAGAGTTTGGGGCCGCCCTGATCTACATAGTGAGTTCCAGGCCAGCCAGGGCTACATAGTGAGACCCTGTCTCCTAAAACATCTTTAGGAAACAGATGTGACTATTTCTGGGCTTTCTGTATAATTCCATTGATATATGGAAATATATATATATATAAAATATATTTTATATATATGCATCTCTTTATGCCAGCATGTACCACACTGCTTTCATAACTTTTTGAATAGTTTTGGCTGTCCATGGTCAATCAGCATACCATGAGTTTAGGGCAGGGCATTTTTATTCATGAAGACAATCACCAATGAGACTCTGATAATAGAACTGAAATCTATACCGTCCTGAGTAGCAGAGCCATTTTCATAATATTGTGCTCTGGTCCATGAACACAGGATGTAGTTCCATTTATTTCACATTCTTTAATCTTTTTCAAAAATGAACTATAGGCTTTTTTGGACAGGGTCTTAACCCAGGCTGACATTGAACTAAGTTGAGGATGACCTGAACTTCTGATTCTCCTGCCTTTACCTCTTGAGTGCTGGGATTAGAGGTGTGTGACTCCACTCACCATTTATCCAAGGCTGGGGTTTCCTGCATGCCAGGTGAGCACTGCACTAACTAAGCCACACCTCAGCCTTACTTACAGTTTTCATTATACAAGTCTCATCTCCTTACTCAAGCCATCTTCTTTGTAATGCTATGTAAACAGAACAGTTTTCTAAGTTTCTTGTCATATTTATTCATTGTCGTTGCAGAGAAATATAACTTACTTTATATCCTGCTAACTTGATAAGTTCATTTAATAGTTTTATGTGAAATCTTTAGTTTTGCATATCTGATCCTATCATCTGCAGAGATAATTTTACTTACTTCCAATGTGAAGACCTTGTCTTCCCCACATTACTTGATAATTTCTGATACACTGATCTTAAAGGAAAAGTTTTAGATCTTGTCACAGAGAAAAATGGTCAACGTTTTGAGACAGGACCTCATGAAGTCCAGGCTGGCCCCAATCTCCCTTATGTGGCTGAAAATGACCTTGAACTCCTGATCCTCCTCCCTCTACCCTGAATGCTGGCATTATAGACATGTGCCACCAGGCTGGACTTTCACTCATGGGTTTTTCTACGTGGCTCTCATTTTGTTGAGTGCTTTCTTCTAAAAAGAAAAGTGGAAAGGATTCTACTAATCCCTTAAGTCCCTTGAATCAAACCATTTCAGTGGAAGGAACAGGTTTGCAACTGAGGCAGGCAAGTATAGGGATGGCCGGGTAATACAAGGCATTTCTCCCTTTAAAAAACTTTCCCCTCCCGCCTTCCTTTTCTCTCCTTCCTCCATCCCGACCCTTCTATGCCGAGAACATGTAGTCAGAGTTGGCACAGAGATGGAAAACAGCGTGGTCTTGGCAATCTGGTTCCTGGAGCAGCTAAGAGCGGCTAAGCTCACAGACTAATGATTTGTGCTGTGAATCCCCAAGCGAGGCACACAATGCATGAAGGATGGAAGCGCGGGATGCCTCTAGGGTCAAGATTAAATAGACCTAAGGGCCAAGGATGAGGCTTAAGGAGCCAGGCTGTATAGCCAGGCCCAGGGAGATGGACAAGGACTCAGCATGAAGGCTTAGCCGGCCTCTGAGCAACAGCAGAGGACTGGCTCTGTCCATTTCCCTGCACCCTCCGCCCCTGCCCTTGTCCTTACTTTGGAGACTTAGGTCAACATCACTAGGTGACTTGACCAGAAACAGGGGCAGAGATCAGTCAGGAAAGCTGGGGAGAGAAAAAAACGGTGACTTTCCCTAGGACCTTCCTGCCTTCCTCTGCGGGGGGCCCCTTTCTGGTCTCATCGCTAAGGCCCCAGACCCCTGCCCCATTCCAGACCTTCTTGGAAACATTGCTCTGACCACCTGGAACCATGAGCCCTGCAACTCCGGCTCCATCCTCCTCCACTGGAAGCGGAATTGGTTTGCTCTGTGGTTGGATGGGACGCTGGGTTGCTACCATGATGAGACAGCACAGGACGAAGACCGCGTGCTCATCCACTTCAATGTCCGAGACATAAAGGTTGGCCAAGAGTATCACGATGTGCAGCCCCGAGAGGGCAGGAGCCAGGACGGCATTCTGACTGTGAACCTGCGGGAGGGTTCCCGTCTCCATCTGTGTCCTGAGACCCAGGATGATGCCATAGCATGGAAGACGGCGCTAATGGAGGCAAACTCCACCCTTGCACAGCCCGTATCAGGACTACTACGAGGTGGTGCCCCCCCCCCCCAAATGCACATGAGGCCACATATGTCCGCAGCTACCATGGGCCGCCCTATGCAGGCCCCGGCGTGACTTACAACACGGGTGCCCCGCTGGCCATGGGCATGCTTGCGGGAGCTGCTACAGGGGCCACTCTCGGTTCGCTCATGTGGTCGCCTTGCTGGTTCTGAGCCCCGGGACTCAGCGCCAGATGTTCATGTAGAATGCTAGACCTCAGTTCCTCCTGGATCACAGTCCACTGTCCACTATTCAAACTCTCCATTAACTTTACTCTCTGAGCTTGGACCTTTCTTCCCATTCCTTACCCTCTCCCCTCAGAGAAAGCTATTATTTCAGGCACAAACATGGTCGGTTACCCCTGGGGGGTGGGGGGGGCAAACCTTTCCCCTCCCATGGGTAACTTGTGGTTAGGTATTTCAAGGTAGGAGAAATTTAAAAAGATAAAATAAAAAAGGCACTGAAGGCCAGTGTATTCATGATGGGACTTATAAAGGCCTGTACGTTTTATAACAGCTCATCTGCCAATCAGGGTAAGGATCCACACCAATCCTGTTCCAGGGGACACCTTCTTCCCTCCACTTAGACTCACAAAAAGGAACCCCAGGGTACATCTGCTGCATCCCAATCCCATTCAGTGGAGCTCACTCTATGCTTATAAATCTACCTTGACTCCTGCTTTTCTGTGTGCTTAACAATATGTCTAAGACACAAAGAATTTGGACAATGCATCACAGAACCACCCCTCCAGGATCAGGACAGTGAGGAAGTGCCCCAGGCCGGCAGCCTGCCTGTATACCTCCATAATCAGAATCAGCAACAGCACAGCTCCTGGACGTTGGAAGACAGGGAGGGGCCTTTTGTTACCACGGTTCGAGCTGGTATGATTTCCATGGAAATCATAGCCAGAGTAGTAAGCTAGTAGAAGCTAACCTGATGATTAAGGAAAAGGAAATAAACTATTGCCTAAATATGATATGACAAACAAAACTGAAAACTATGGGTTTATTATGAGGAAGGGAATAGAGTGAGGAAGGGAACAGAGGCAAGACTAATGTATCAATTCAATTTCCTTGCAAAAGTAAATATAGTTAAGTCACATAACAATGTGAGTACCTGGTAAATAAATCCTTATTTTGTTAGGCCTCCATAGAAAATTCTAATTTTATCGAGCTATTAAAGACTTCAGTAAATGGAAAGAGATTTAACACTAGAGGGGCAGATGGAAAAGGAAGTAGATTTTACTAAAAAGAGTCCAGCCAGTCACTAAAGATGAACAGCAAACAATAACCATACCTGCAACATTAAGAAACATAATGTTCCAGTACTGGAAGGAGGGCTCAGCAGTTAAGAGCACTAGCTGTTCCTGCAGACCCAAGTTCAGTTCCCAGCATCCACATGGTGGCTAACAACCATTGATAGCTCCAGTTCCAGGGGGATCTGACATCCCCTTTTGGGCTCTGTGGGTATTGCACACACAGGTACGCTTAAATACAAGTAGGCCAAACACTTATACACATAAAATTAAAATAATCACCACCTGGGCATGGTGGTGCACATCTTTAATCCCAGCACTCGGGAAGCAGAGGCAGGCCGATGTCTGTGAACATGAGGCTAGCCAAGTTCCAGGCCAGTGGGGGCCAGTCTTTTAAAAAGAAAAAATGCCCCCCTCCCCGCCCAATGTGTGTATGCATGCCACCAGTCACTGAAATAAGACATATCAAAGTAACACGTATTACTGAAATATAGTATGAATCTGAAGTTTATTTAAGTTAATGGGCAAATAAATGCAAAAATAAATGTGGCATATTATACTATGGACACAAATATGTAGAGATGCTTATTTTAAATTTTGTGTTCTGTAGAATACCTTACTATGTGGTCTAGGCTGGGTTTTAATTAAGATCTTCCTGCCTCAGCCTCCCCAGTGATGGTACCACCATGCCCAGTTCATCTCATTTCTTTGTATTTGTGAATGCAGTGCTTTGGAGGCCAGAGGTAATGCATTCCCCTGGAGCTGATGTTACACATGGCTGTGAGCTGCCTGACAAGAACAGTGGGAACTGAACTCAGGTCCTCTGCATACTCTTAACCACTGAGCCATCTCTCCAGCCTCTCCTCTCAAATCTTGAGATAAGAATCACTGGTGCTGATTTTCTTCAGGTATGTGAAGATATTTACACTTTGTATATATTAAATGCAGTCCTATTTTTGTGTGGTATACACATGCTAGCTGTGTTCGTGTGTGTGTTGGTACATGCACATGTCCCTAGAAGCTGACAGTAGGTGTCTTTCCCCATCATTCTGCACCTTATTTTTTGAACATGGTCTCTTACTGAACCTGGAGCCCACTGGTTTGGCTGGACTCCTCTCCCAGCATGTCAACTACAGGTGTGTGCTATTGTGTCTGGCTTTTCTAGGGATCCAAACTAAGTCCTCATGTTTAGTAAGCAAAGGCTTTAGCGACTGAGCCATCTACCCAGGCCTGATCCTATTTGAAATTGTCTGTTAAATTGTCACAGTTGTGTAGTCAATGTATAGTACATTACTATCTGCATTTTCACATCTGCAAACTCATGGAAGAACTGTGAGGTAGATCTTCAAGTCTTTTGGTCCTTAAAGGTGTAATGTAAACACAACTCTGAGGTATATATGGAAGAAGGAACTGTTACCTCAGGTCTACACACAAGTAACAGCATTAAACTACCATCTGGCTTGGCTGGGGCAATACATCTAAAGATCAAGAACTAGAGCAAAACCACTGCTGGGCCTTCAGGAAAGGCTGGGCAGCCAGTGTTCCAAAGTTACCTTCAAAAACAATGCCGCTTTTCTTTAGCTGCAGCTGAAACAATCTGACAGTTATCAATAATCCAGCTCAAAAGATAACCTGAAGCCAACCCATTTTCAAAACAAGAGAACAGGTCCTACTGAGGTTTACAGTGTCCCCACTACTCAACTGCACATTTCTTTAGTTAGAAATCGATTTTGGGGGGCTGGAGAGATGGCCTAGCGGTTGAGACCACCGACTGCTCTTGCAGAGGACCCGGGTTCGATCCCTGGCACCCACATGGCGGCTGAGAACCGTCCGTAACTCCAATTCCAGGAGAACTCCAGTTCCAGGGGAATCTGAGACCCTCTTCTGACCTCTGCGGCATTGCACGACACGGGTGCACAGACCTACATGCAGACAGTACATTCATACACATAAATAAATAAAATTAAAAAAAAAGATTTTGGGTGCTGGAGATCCAATGCTTTCTTCTGACCTCCATGGGCAATGCAAACAGTGGTACACTTATATACACAAAAGCATAAACATGTCAAATTAAAAAATTTTTTTAAACTAATGGGGGAGGGGGACTGGAGAGATGGTTCAGTAGTTAAGAGCACTGGTTATTCTTGCAGAAGACCCAGGTTCAAATCCTAGCACCCACATGGTGGCTAACAATTGTTAGTAACAACTCTAGTTCCTAGAGGATCTGATGACCTCTTCTGTCCCCTGCAGGCACTGCACAACAAAGGTACACTTACATACATGCAAGCTTAACACTCATGAAATAATAATTAATCAAATAAAAAAAAAAAAAACTAATGGGACTTTTATTAATTTAACTCTTGGGGGAGGCATGTGTGCCATGACCATAGCGGAGGACAACTTGCACAAGTTGGATTTCTCCTCCTTGTGTGGATTCTGGGGATCAAATGCAGGTCATCAGGTTTGGTGGCAAGTGCCTTTATCTGCCCAGTTATTTCATCATGGTACTGTTTTTAAATTAACTTGTTTTGCAGCCTTGGATTTCAGTTTCACTTCTGTTCCCTACTATCTATGCTAGAACTTTGTCTAAATCCTTTTTGTTCCCTTGTCTATAAAGGGAATACTAACGCCCATTTAGGTGGGCGGCAACAAGTAAGATGAACAAATACAACATGGGATCCCAGGAAACCTGGAGTGCAGTGTGTCTCTCCTGCCATTTTGGGTTCAAGCGGAACAAGGAAACTTCTCAGGGTACTTATCCTCCTCTGCAGAATGATGGGCACATAGCATATATGGTGCTCAGTTCCAGGCAGGCACAGACACAGGAGGCCATGGAATTGAATTACTACTATTATGATCAAGCAGGCATCTGATTGCCCTGTGACATTTAAAACTCAGCACTGGGGCTGCATCACTCCATTTCCAGGCTCCTGTGGCTTTCTGTTCACCTCTATTGTTCCCCATCCATAAACTCCCAGGTATGATCTCTTTTAACCATAAATCCTCTTCCCCTCTTCCTCTCCTCTCTTCACCTGCCACCCTCTGTCATAGCAGTGAAAGGCCACAACTAACATTTCACCTGGCAGCCACTACCCAATGCTCCTCTGGCAGCCACAGCATCAGGGGCTCACAGACTGGAGACCAAGGGTGTACCTATCAACCCAGTTACAGGTGGAACTGTACCTTCAGCATTAAGCAGCAAAGACATGAAAGGACACCCAATCCACCAACAAAGCCTGGAAAGACTGCATCACAGCTGTTGAGACAGAAAGCTAAGCTACTGCACTGCATGGGTAAACCTGTGGTTAGAGAACAAGCAGAGTGTGCCATGGTAAGAGGAAGAAAAAGTTGTAAAACTCCCGGAAGAAGGACTTGCCCTCCATATGAAAAGCACAGACAATTTAATGTAATTTACTCGACTTTTCCTTCTCGGTGTGTGACTTCAGAAAAACAAATTACAAAGTCATCATCACATCCTAGATTTATTACAACTGACCTGCAGGCAAAAGGATAGAACTATTACATAAACACTTCGATTCCATGTATATATCTTAAATAGAGGAGGAATTCAAACAAGAATACAGGATAAAATATTCCAAAGCTCCAAGAAGCAGTTATGTTACTGAGCTCCATTTTTACAGACAAATAAGGCAATATCCCTGCACATTAGCTTTTTGATAATTTTTATACACTTTTATATGGTACAAGAGAAAAATAACCAGAGCTCACAATGTACACTTCTTACACCATTTTCACAGTTTGTGAACACTATACACCCTTTGTTTTAATAAAGATACATTGTAATAAACTCCTTGCCCTTAAGTTTATAGTTTATAATAGCCTATGATTAATACACTAAAATTGCCTTTTTATGTGGTCATCCACACAACAGAACTTCAGACAGCTCCGGACAGTCAGAATTGCTTTGATGTCCATTTGCATAATGGCAGAGTGAGCCTATACTGAGCCAGACAAGGAAGCTGACAGCAGAGAAACAAATTCTCTGAGTCCTGGGAGCAATGGAGGATGATGGCTTGGTGTGGCTGAAGGAAGACATATGGCAATGCCTCCTCACAGAACACTGGGAAATCTAAGGGCCAGGGCAGCAGGGTACAGCAGGAAAATGAGGCCAGTGGACCAAGGGATACATCAGTTTAGAATTCTGCAATTAACAGGGATGTAACTTTAAACAGCACCATTCTCCCTTTGTGGTTTTATAATATTTATGACTGTCACTCTGGAGGGGACACAGCAATACCTACCAGGTTCTGACTCTGTAAGGGCATCCATCACTTGCATCTCAGACCATATTCCCGTGGCGCTTAACTGCTATGCAAAGCCTAATGCTCAGTACCAGGGAAGCTGAAGCCAGATCCTCCCAGGGCCTGGCTAGCAGGTAAGTGAACATGAAAAGTACACGGCTTCTTGAAACCTTTGAGCTTTTATGTTTTGCCTTTTTGGTGGGGGCAGAGATAGGGAGAATCCCAATGTCAAGGAAGATGAACTGCTAGGGTTCCAGAGGTGACACACTAAGCAAGGAGCCTGCCATTCCAGACCCTTGTTCTGCTTCCATGTGTCTCTAGAGAAGAATGCCTCTCCATCACCTACCACAGCAAATGTACCCTCTTTTCTCAACTTCTGAAACATTAGAGCAGGTGAGAAATTTGGGACTAAAAATTCATGGTAAGGAACATCTCTAACAATGTTAAGGGTCTCTGAAAAAAAAAAAAAAAAAAAAAGAAAAAAAAGAAAACTATTGGATTGAGCGTAAGTTGCCTGAGAGCAATAAACCCCAAGGAAAGGGAAAGAGCTGGGACTCGAACACCTGGGCCAGTGATGGCAAGAAGCAAACAAGTGAGATTTGGTCTTTCGCTGCCTACAAGAAATCTTTATCAGTCAAGGCACATTGCTGCTAGCTACTTCTCCCTGTTAGTGAGTTACAATGGCTGAAGTATCAGGCACAGGGTCAAAGTGGAAATCTATAGCTGCTACAAGTTTTTCTGGACAAGAGGCCAGAATTAAAAACATCTGTAAACTTTGCCCTCTGCATTGTTTTCTTTCAGTCCTGGTGGTTGGTGGCAGGTGGAACATCGAGTTGGCAGCACCTTCTATGGCAAATGGCAGACTCCTGAATCTTCCCACTGAAGAGCAGGACTGGTAGAGGATAAAAGAACACATTCTTTCCTGTCCCAGTATTTTAATGTTCACCTCTTTGAATGCAACATTGTTTTTGGTAAAGATAAATTCATTCTAATTTAACATGATATTTCAAATAGGAAATTTGGCCGAGCACATCGATTCCCCAAACATCGACTGTGACTATAAAGCAACAGAATATCAGATCAGTAAATCTATTGCACTTGGTGAAGAAAGTAAATTCCTCCTTTGTCTCCCAGCTCCAGAAGGCAATGTATCTCACTGGTTGTGCAAGCTCTTCTCACTCAAGCCCGGGTCATGTTCAGATATATATATATCCATCACCATGTCCTTCCAAGATTTGGAAATCTGACAAAATACCATTCCAGTAGCTGCGTTTCCAGGTTTTGAGTCTAGAAATGAATTTAAGATGTGATCTAATCACAGTCAACAACTTGATCGTGCTGACTTCCACATGTCATGAATATGTTCATCACAAAAGAGCAGGATGAGGTCTCTCTGACCAGCACTAACACTGTGATCAATCAGGTATTATAGGGATGCACATTCTAGGTGACAGAAGCATACAGACATGATGGAAACGAACACCAATCTTATTGCACATGGTGTCTGGGCGAGCAATAAAAACACTGTGATATAGGATGAAATCTTTACATCTTGCTTCCTCTCAGCCCTTTTTTCTAGAGTCTGATGTAGCAGCGAGATCAATCAACATACATGGGAGAGCTGGGAGTAGCTGGCATTTGATCTAGGATTTTACAAACATAGCATGCTACCTCAACGGTACGTTCTTCATACATCAAAATAAAGGGATGTTTCTGCAAGAAGATTGAAAAAAGAAAAAGACAAGCATCAAAAAGTTTTGATAAAACCCAAACTCAAACATTGTCAGTTTCCATACAGCACAGAACCACAGATCCCTAACCATATATGGCTGTAGTGTATCATCAGCAAAGCAAATACAGCCTTAATCTCATGCATAGTGGTTATGAGCACCCTGGGTTTGAAAAGCTATGTCACAATCTGAGAGTACGACCCTGGTAGTGAGGTCTGGGAACTTACCTGTATGGGGGGGGGTGGGGGTACTTGTTGAGACAGAAAGCAGAGTTGTTTGCTCCTTAGCACAAAACAGAGCTGGAACCTTTACCACACTGAGAGCTGTGATGGACTACAGGAATCCCAGGGCTGTCTTCTTAGAATACCAGCATAAACCCCAGGCCTCCATTTTCCCCATTGCTAGCAGAAGGATCTTACAAAAAGGGTTTTAGTTTCAAACTTTCCTTTTTCTATTCGAAAAGAAGCCCAAAAGAGATGTGCCCTGAGCTCCCTGGAATCCATAGCCCAGGACCCATTTCACCAATCCCTCTTTGATCAATTATTTTCTCCATAGTTTTTCTAGTTGTAGCATCTGGGTATCTTTGCAATAATCACTGGATTGACCTAAGTTTAACTTTATAAACTTGGAAAGTTTGAGACTAGATGGAATAAATAATTGAGTCTTAAGATATTCCCACACTGTTAGATCAAGAACTTTATTCTCTGCTCAGAGCAAAGTCACACAAAACAGACTGTTTAAGTTCCATGAGGTGAATGGATGAATGAAAATGTTAAAAAAAAAAAAAGTGAATTGGCAATGTAATGTATATTAATAGAGAGTGAATAAGTATAATGAATAACATTTTCACTAACTTTCTTACAAAGGAGTTATATAAGACTATGAAACAGAAAATGATTCTGTAAGTGAAAATTGAAATGCTTTGGGAGAATTATATAATGTGTTAAATTTTTCATGAGAATTGAGCTAGTAAATTAGGAAAACTGTAACCATCAATTTCTCTTTCTAAATATTGTTACTTTGTACAACACTCAGCAAGGACAAGCCACTTTCCAGAAGTCCCATGGCTTTCTTAGAGGACCAGCATGCTAGAGGATCCCATACTCACCAGAAGTTCTTTATACTTTGGCCTTTTGGATTCATCCTTCGTAAGGCTAAAATAACATAAAAGAAACAGTATTAAGATGAAGCCACATTTACCCCATTATATTTTTCACAAATAAAATATTACAAAGAATCAAGTAGTTTTCCTTCAAATCCAAAGTAACAAAGCCAACAACCTGCCAAGAGAAAAGGACCTATCTTCAGCACTAGACATCTATGGGTTTATACTCAGGACATTCCATGCAGGATCATTATGAAAACTAGAAAAGCAGGTCATTGCTGAGAACTCACTAAATCATGGCATTGCTGCACAGATGTATGAATGCAAATGCAAGTCTAATACTGCGTATGTACACACTTTCTAAATCTAAGTATTTTCAGCAATGTGTTATGTGTATATGCATACAAAGACTTTATTTTTGGTTGTTAGCCTTTAACAGCTGGCTCTATCCTTCCAGCCCACACAGACTTTTTGTAATGTAGCAACCACTTAAGAGAACTATGCAATCTAAATATCTTGGGAGGTTGACTACATTACTAATTTTTTTTACTTATTCCCTAAGATTTTAGAATTTAAGCTGTATTCTTTATTCCAAACGTTTAACATGCGGCCATGGGCTATGTCAGTATAAAAACCCTAGACCGACGGATGACTTCATCTCAAATTCTACCTTGCCTACTAAAGCTATCAGGAGTTATTTTTACTTTGTTTAGGTTTGCCTCATCTATTGTGGCCTATATCTTCATCGCAACTCTCTTCCCCCAAACTCATTTTTTCTTCTGTCAAAGTGAATACTGGCAAAGTCTGCTGTCCCAAACCCAAAGCTGTTTTTCAGATCCACATCTTTATAGGGGATGCTATGGTGAGCAGAGGGAAAATAGTCTCCCACTTTGAGGAATAAATCCTGGTGCTGCCTCCTACAATATCTACTCAGATAAGCAGAGCCTTATCAGGTTTCCTGGGATAGCCTGTCTCTGTGGAAGGATCCACAGAAGGGTGCACCTGCTTTGAGATCAATCAATCTGATGACTATCTTAGCTTCCCAAGGCAGCAGCTGTCTTCACTGAGACTGTACCACAATTCAGCTTCTCTATGGTCCATCCCTGAATCGTTCGTTCCCCTCACTAGTGTCCAAAATCACTATCAAAGACCCTGTATATTTAACTCTGTTTCAAAAAGCTACTTTCTGGGAATCCAACCTGTGACATTCTCTTTCCAAATTAATGTTTCTTCTTGCTCAAGTATAACCTCTCAAAATAGCTTCTACAAACATGCATCCCCCTTAAGGCTTTCCATTCCTTCTTTACCTTTCTTACAGTATGCTTAAATGTAGTTCTATACCTTCAATCAGTCTAGTCTGGAATTTTAAGTACTCAAGGTCTCCAAGCAAAGATTTTTATCTTAGTTCCTTCCCTAACTGCTATTCAGTTAGGTAGAACCTCTTGGGTTTTTTGTTTTTTTTTTTTATGTCTCTAAATTTATTTTTAATTGTGCCTGTGTGTGTGTGTGTGTGTGTGTGTGTGTGTGTGTGTGTGTGTGTATGCATGTGAATGCAAGTGTTTGTGGAAGTCAGAGGCATCAGATCCCCCAGAAGCTGGCATTATAAGCAGTTGGGGGCTGTCTGAAATGGTTGCTGGGAATTGACCTTGAGTTCTCTGAAAAAGCAGTATATGCTCTTAACCACTGAGCTGTCTCTCCAGGTCTCTTGAATGTCTACTAATTTACCCCACATTCAACTCTTTATCCTTTCTTGCTGGAGGATTAACTAAGGAGTGTTGGCTTCTTCACAGACTAGTTTAACCCACAATACCCAATCTGCTAGATACCACCATTCCTTACAATGTGACTCAGAAATCATGGTTGCCATCTGAAAACACTTCCTGTGTTTAAAATATTTCCTCCTTGAAATTTTCCCTTGATTTTTTCAGTGACAATTTAATTAATAAAATACTTTAGTTTAAATTTTTCATTGTCATAAAACACTCTGTACCACAGAATATTGCCATCTGCTGGTGGTTTTCCCCATTTCTTTATCCCTAAAAGACATCAGAGCATATCAATGTCACAAATGGATCCCAGGGAGAGGCAGCAGAGAGCCACCACCAGTGACACCAGCCACAAGGGACTTGCTTTTTGGTCCCCAAACAAGATTTATCCCATGTCCTAACGTTCCAACCAATACAATCCTCCTCATCAGAAGCTGTTCAGCAAAGCTTGAGCTTTTCTATATGGGTCCTTCCTGGCAGGTGTAAGGGAGGGAGTAAAAACTGGTTGAACACCCCTAACAAAAATCTGAAATGCTTCAAAATTCAAAGTTTTTGAATGCTGACATTAGACCATGAGCAGAAAATTCACACAATCAAACTGTTTCATGCACAAAACTATTCAATAGACTATATAAAATTACCTTCGAGATATGTGTGTAAGGTATATATGAATACAAATGAATTTCTTGTTTAGATGTAAAATGAATCCTATTCCCAAGATACCTCACTGTGTAAATGATAATATTTCTAAGTCTGAAAAAAAAATCCCAAAGTAATCTGGACTCAAGCACTCTGGCTAAGGCTCCTCAACCTTTCTGCCACAAAATCCCTCTTGAGATATAGTATATAAACACTTCTTAAGCCGTTTTTAGAATTAAGGTGTACTTTCTAATTATCCCACAAGCTGTCTTCTCTTCCAGCTTCTGCTGTCCCATGTGAGCTGTTTAAGATCTTTGTGACTTTTTCCCCTCCTTTATATGATGAATTCTGGAATCAGTAATCCATCCCTGAAGTTACTCTTAGCCACAGTTTCACAAAAGATGCGTTTCTTCTTCCTTGGACAAATGAAGGTCCTCCTCCCCACCTCTTAAATATTTCACAGATGATTTAAAAAGAGAATTGACCACAAGATTTTTTTTAAAAAACTGAGATCTGCTTTTTTTGCTTTTTTTTAATTGATGTTTTGTGAATTTCATATATCATTTCTCAGTTCAATTTAGACACATTTCCCTTTCCATGCCCCCCACTCTACCCCTGTTCTTGCATTCTGCCATACATGTCTTGCATCTTTCTCTCAGTCTTTTTTTCACATTTTCCCCTTTAATTTTTATTACTTCAAAATATGCATACATATCCTCCACCCATATACCAATATTACAATATCTGAACATAAGTGGTAGGTTAATTCTCAAGCCCATTAAAGGATTCACCTTTTAACCATACTGCTGTTTTCAAATAAAGAAATATAACATAGATGATGCTCAGTTTGTACCCTGAACACGCCTGATCTCATCTGATCTTGGAAGCCTAAGCAGGGTTGGGCCTGGTTAGTACTTGGATGGGAGATCTGCTTTTTAACTTTTGGGTTTTGTTTTTTTAAAGACACAGCCTCATGAAGCCCAGGCTAGCCTTGAACTTGCTTTGTAGCAAAGATAACTTTGAACTAATCCTCCTGTCTCTCCCTCCTGAGTGTTGGGATTACAGGTGTACAACACCAGGCACAACAAGAGCTCTGTACTTGAACCATATTTTCATCCTTATTTTTCCCTTAAACTTTATTATTATTATTATTATTATTATTATTTTTTTTTTTTTTTGCCTTTTTGAGACAGGGTCTCCCTGTAGCCCCAGCTGGCCTGGAACTGACAGAGATCCACCTGCCTCTGCCTCCCGAGTGCTGGGATTAAAGGAGTGCGCCACCACGCCCAGCTTTAAACAACCTTTTAAAAGAAGCAAGCACACAGAAAAAAAGAATGATGCCTATATGTAGAGTTAAAATAAATGAACCATTTCTAATTTCTATTACCTTATATTAATGAGTCTGCTTTTACCTTTCATGTCTTACTTCTTGTATTCAATAGCATTTGTGAGGGTTTTTTTTCCACACCGTTGAGGGGTCAGCAAAGTTCAATTATAAATATGATGGTATAGATAATGTACATCTATTGGTTCTACTGACACACTTTCTAATTGTAATTATTTACAACTATGCTTTTCTGAATATTTTAATGGGTATCATTTAATATATTTGTACCCATATTTTTACTCAGTGAATAATTGGGACTCATACTGTTCAGTCATAGGTACCTAATGTAGTTGTATTAGGTAAGCTATAGTAGATGCTGTAGACTCCCAAAGAGGTTGTATTATCTTTATTCCTTTAAGTTATGTATGAGACTTCCAGCCACTTCAGACTCACCAAGTCTCAGAACTGTCAGTTTTCAAGTTGTAGTGAATTCTGGGGAATTCAACATAGTTTTTTGGCTGGTAACTGATATAATGCTGAATGAGCGTCCTTTAATCTGTTAGATCCACTCCCCTGTTTCGGCGGTGGGGAGGTGATATAAAGAGTCTTGCTATGTAGTGCTAGAGGGCCTCGTGTTCACTACATAGCTTGGGCTGGACTCAAAGTTACAGCAATTCTCCTATTTCAGTTTCCTGAGTTATAGTCATACCACACCCAGGGGCTGAGCATTACCTTCTCAGGTGCCCTTTCATCATTTTGCTATTTTAGACATCATTTTATTGTTCAAGTGTTTCTAAGTATTCTTTCCATTCTCTGCATAAAGGTCTCATGTCAAGTATCTTCATGGCAACTGTCTTCTCCCACTGTGTGGCTCAGCATTTCATTCCAGGGCTTTTTTTTGATACAGGGTCTCCCTTTAGACCCAGCTGGCCTGGAGCTCACTATGTATACCAGGTTGTCCTTGAACTCAACAAAGATCTGCCTGCCTCCCAAGTGCTGGGATTACAGGTGTACGCCACCATGCCTGGCTTCATTCAGTTTTTACTTGTAATAAAATCCAATTTTAGCAATCTTTTTTTATGCTGTTACTCTATGTGTACTGCTTAAGAAATGTTTATTCAAAGATAATGAAGGCCCTCTCCCATGTTATCCTCCACATAGTTTTAATTTACACAGCTAAGGCATTCAATGTGGCAGAAACATTACTCAAAGAGAATCATGAGAACTGTGGCTAGAGCAATAATGTCTTGAAAATTATGGTTACTATTTTAGAGGCAATGTGTCTAGAAGGGTGTTCTCCAATCTTATTTTCATTACCATGGCTCACAACCATGAAATTTAAATATTACAGATAGTCTGTGTATCTATCAATATTCTGTAGTTCTTTGTAGAAATAAACCAGTATCTCATTCATGATTTTCCGTCCCTCAAAAGTCCATTTTTGCTTCTTCTAGGAGCAATTATCATACCAAAAATGCTTCCACTACATATTTTTGAAGATTTTATTTTTATGTGCATGAGTGTTTTCCCTGCATATACATAATTGCACTTATGTCATACAATGCTCACAAAAGCCAGAATAAATGGTCAGATACCCTGGACCTGGAATTACAGATGGTTGTTAAAAGCCATGTGAGTTCTAGGAACTGAACCCAAGTCCTCTACAAGAACAGCCAGTGCTCCTAACTGCTGACCCAGCTCTCCAGTCCCTAAAGATTTATTTTTATTATTTATTTATGTATATATGTCTGTGTGAATGTATGTGCATGTGTGTACTGGTGCCTGAGGAGGCCAGAAGTAGATATCTGATCCCCTGGAGCTGGAGTTATAGGTGGCTATAAACTGACCAATGTGAGTGCTGGGAACTGAACTTAGGTCCTCTGTAAAAACAGCAAGCGCTTTTAATCACTGACCCATCCTTTACATAATTTTAGGCAGAAAAATAATATGATCATATAAGTGTCATAAAAAAATTCAGCTTTAAAGCTGCCAACACTCAGGAGGCTGAGACATGCCAGCTTTGTCTACACAGTGAGTTCCAGGCCAGCTGGGACTAGAGGGAGACCATGTCTCAAAAAACAAACAAACAAAATAAAGTTGCAATAAGACAACAGTAGAGTATGAGGAAAGCAATCAGAAAGTGGAACAATCACAGTTAGAGATGATAATGTCCACAGTAAGGACAGTAGCATGGAGAGTACATGAGTATGGAGAGCTCCCATGACAGTACTAACTACAGATAGCCTTCAATTGTCAACTTAATCATTTGGAATAGAGTGCTGCTGATATACTCAGAAAACATGGGACACTTTCACTCATCACTGATATCTGTTACAGCATAAAAGAAATCAAGGGAAAAAATGTAAACGAGTACGACATACATAGAAAACAAAACCCCAGCAGAGATCAAAGAATTAAAACAAATTGGGCTGGAGAAATGGCTCAGTGGGTAAAAGTTCTTGCCATGCAAGCCACACATTCTTAGTTCAGATTTCCAGAACATACATAAAAAGCCAGATGTAGCAGTTTCCATCTGTGATTCCAGCATTTGTGGGATAAGAGGTAGAGACCAGAGACGTCCCAGAAGCCCAATGGGCCAGCTAGCCTAGAGTATAGACACTAAAGTGGCACACACAGGAAGAAGATTTCAAAACAATAAAAAGCAGCAGAACAAACAAAAAAAAGTCATACTATCAGAAGATTCCTAAGTTATTATTTTAGATCCTGTGCTCTGTCAGTCTATGATATACATAGGATTTTTAAATGAGTATCTCATAAAAACATAACATACAGAACAGTTGTGGAATTATACAACTGTAGATTATGTGCAAATGAGTAAGCAAATAGATTAGTTTTACAAAGGAAAAAACAGCCAACTATCCATTATGGCTTCCTTCTACCTACAACTTGAGGAACTCCTTTCCCCTCCCTGAAAAGCCTGGACAGGTAGAATTGTTGGAGAAGATGAAAGGGACTTGAAAAACAATGTTAGACCCTGAAACAAAAGTCGTATAAAATGTGGGGAATAGACAGAATTCTCAGCAACAACAAGAAGAAAAGTACACTTAATGATTTTTTTTAAAAAAAAAAGGATGTTTAAATCACATTAAATAGAATGAGATATTACCAAAACTACTGAAATGATAATCCAGAAGGACATTCTAACAAACAGTAACAGTACCAAGCATGACTACATTATTGTCATGTCTATATACATTTATTCTTTGTGTGGATGTGGTATGTATGCACTCACATGTGTGGACAAACATGTACAAATGCATGTAGAGGCCAGCAATCTCCTGCTATCACACTGAATGTCTTCTTCTATAACTTCATTCACTAAGGCAGGGACTTTTGCTGAATGTGGAGCTCACAGATTCTGGCTAATATAGGGAACCAGCTTAACCTGTCTCTGCCTCCCAAGTACCAGGATTACAGGCTGGCCAACTGGCTTTTACTTGGGTTCTGAGGACCTGCACTCTGGTCTTCAAGCTTGCATAAAAAGTGCTCCATCCACTGAGCCATCTCCCTAGCCTTCCACATATTTATTCTTAAATTTTTTTTTTTTTATTATTTATTTTTTTTGTATGTGTATGAATGTATTGTTTGCATGCAGGTCTGTGCACCCGTGTCGTGCAATGCCGCGGAGGTCAGAAGAGGGCGTTGGATTCCCCTGGAACTGGAGTTCTCCTGGAATTGGAGTTACAGACGGTTCTTAGCCGCCATGTGGGTGCTGGGGATCGAACCCGGGTCCTCTGCAAGAGCGTCGGTGCTCTTAACCGCTAGGCTATCTCTCCAGCCCCCCACATATTTATTCTTAGGAGCCACATACATACAAAAACAACATAAAGTAGACAACATCAACAGCTGTTGAGCTTGTGTTGCCTTTAGAATAGATTTTAGAAAGCCAATATATGCATTTCTACCAATTAAGCTTTGGGCCTAATCCTATGACATAAGGCCCACACCCAGCTATATTCTCGGTTTTATCAGTGCAGAGATCCATGCCCAGCGGTCTGAAAACTTACTGAAGCAGTAAAAGCATCAGGTGATCTGATCCTGGTACAATATCGTCCTGAGAACTACACCAGAATAAGATCATTAGTCTCACCTAGACATTTACCCTGGTGTTTCTCATGCTGGGGACGTGGAGATGTAGAGGTAGCTGCCTCTCTATATACCCATGGCTGCTTTTCCTCATACCTGAGTAGAATAAGAGGCTGATACCTCTCCAGGCTGGCTGGAGCATTCCACACAGCTGTAGCTACCCACAGTCCTAGCTAGGACTCCTGTGACAAAGAACCTCTTTCCTTATATAAAACATCAGTGTAGCCAAGATTAAATCACCTGACCGTTCTAGCCATGGTCTTTGAGTGCTGGTAAATCAAGTACTCACCACAAGTTGACAAAGTTGATGAAACTAGGAGAGAACTCCCTTTCTTCAGAATTACTCAGCTGTGGAGGATCTCCTTTCACCACTTGTGTTAGCTGATCAAATACACTATTCCACTTTGGGTAAGGAAATCGGCCTGTGGCCAACTCGTACTAAAGAGAACAAAGAAGAAACAGCAAAAAGCACCTGGCATTATTTACTACTCCCCACTGGAAGGATGATGATGTCCGTCCAAAGCCCTGACACAACTCCGACCAAGTTGGGGGCAGGGAGGTCTTCACAATCAAGAAGGCTAAGTGGTGGACATAATGTAGCTATGCCTCAAAAAAAAAAATCCAAGGACTACAACTACAGGTATGAACCAAACTTAGAGTTTAGGTTCACTAGACTCTTATAATATAGGCCCTAGGAAAGCCTCTAGTTCTGAACTTTTTGGGTCATACAGTCTGGAAGGCTCAGTCTAGATCTTCTATAGAAGACTGTGCACAATCTGTAGTCATCTGATATGAATCAGTCTCATTCAAAGGTAAAAAGAACAGTTAAACTATAGTCCAGTTTGAATTCAGAGAATACAATAAGCACATCTTATAGTTACTTTAACCACTGCCAGATTTTATAATTACTAAAGAAATCAGTCAGGTCAAAGATCCAATGAAGATTCTCAGTATCTTTAAACCATAAAATAGATAGCCAGTCTTATGACCTGACCTGTCCAAGCATCAAATATAGTGGCTGTTAACCAATGTCCCAGCTTTTCCCCCAATGTGCTCTGAAATTCTTATCCCAAGATCTGAAACTAATCTACCCCATGGCATAACAAATCCCATTTTATGTCTCTGACAGGTGACTGATACATAAGGGTAATGTTCCAAAACTCAGATAGTGAAGACAGCAGAAAAGAAAAAGTGAGCATTCTTAGAAAACTCATCCAGGTTGTTCTCAGGAGACTTGCGTCAGCTCATCTTACAACATGTGCACAGGAAAGTAAAAAATTTACATATGCACATACTTACATATAAACACATGGAAAGGAGTATTCATTGTTTTGGCTAACTGTTATTTGAAAGGGTAAACTTTATTCTTTAGGAATAATTTCATTTGATTCACTCTGGAGATTAGATTTTAATATAAGAAGAAAAAAAGCTATATATCATAAAATCAAAGACTAAGATTATCCCTGTAAAGAACAAACTATGAAATTGGAATGCTTTTCAACAAGGTGTTGCTAAAGGTACTTAAAGGAACTTGCTTAAAAAATTTTTCAATTTAACTTTCCACAAGTTTAGAAACAGAATTCAGTGACAGAAGATTTAGGTATAATCTCCAGACCTCCCAAAAATCAAACAAACAAACAAAAAACCCAAAAACTTTTACAAAACAAAACTTTGCATGGAAAGACATAGCGCTCTCTCCCTTCCTCCCTTCCTCCCTCCCTCCCTCTGTGTGTGTGCACATATGGGTATGTTTATACATGTGTACAAAAAGGCTAGAGGAAACCTCAGATGTCATTCCTCAGGTACCATCCACCTTGATTTTTGAGACAGGGTCTCTCAATGACCTGAACTCACCTAGCAGGCTGGGCTGGCTGGTGATCTGCTGGTCTTTGCCTCCCCAGCATTAACATTACAAGTATGTGCCACTATGCCTGCTTTTCTTTTGTTTTTACATATAATTACAACTAGATCACAAGCAGGTATTTCTGAATTTTAAATATGCTCTAGATGGAAACAGTTGTCTAAATTGGGAGCTATAGGTCTTCCTGTAATCTAATCTTTGTGACTACCTGGTTTCATAATGAAGAAAAAAAAAAAAAAGATTCCAAGAGATATCTCTTGTATTTGATCACAAAGAAAGGGTCGATGGAAACCTCTACAGCGGTGAGCTGTTAGCCTTGAATGCTCTACAAAGAGAATCTATTAGCCTGACAATGATTATTCAACAAAACTAAGAAAAGTATGTGATTCTCATCACAGAAATATCCTTGAATCATGTAATGCCAGTAAACAAATGGAGATGAACAAATAGCTCACTTCTCTAAATCTGAACTAAGGGGTCTTAGCTCAAGTTGGAAATGGGAAGAAAAATCAAAGAAAAGAGGTGTATGGAGTCTCATAGGACATCCCCACATGGGGCAGAAAGTTAACATATGATGCAGAAGAAGCTATTCAAAGTCAGAAAGAAACAAAGTATCTTAGCAAGCTCTAGTCCAATAGTAAACACCAAAAAAATTTGAAAAAAGGTAATAAGCACTTAAAAATATTGCTTAGACTGTGTCCCCTTAAAATTCTTATGTTGACACCTAATCCCCAGGTGATGGTATCAGGAGGCAGAGCTTTGGGGTAACTGGGTCATCAGAGGGGAGCCTCACAAACAGGATGAGTACCCTTATATGACAGACCCTGGATAGCTGTGCCCCTCACCCCTTCTACCATTTAGAAACAATAAAGACAGAAGCTCACTCAGTACAAAATATGGCAAAGCCTTGATCTTGGACTTCCCAGTCTCCAAAACTGCAAGAAATAAATTTCTGGTCTTACTTAATAAGCTAACAAATTAATATTGTACTAAAGCACTCCAAACTATGACAGATACATTTAAAATGAACCCAAAATTTCAATACAGTCCCAGGTAAGAAGAGTTTGTGCTCATTTGTTACAAACCACTAACTTTCCCATTCTTTCTAGATTTTAGTTCCTAATTTCTTAGTGTTACATTACCCTGACAAAGTTGAATCAACATAAGCATACCAGTGTGATCCCCAAACTCCAGACATCAGAGCGGACATCATATCCTTGTCGGGATGCACTTGGGTCTATTCTTTCAGGCTGGAACACAAAGAGAAGTCAAAATCATAAATTATGCTGACCCTAAAGAAAGCGGCAAATGGAAGCAATAACTGTGAAGGTAGCTAAAATGTCAGCATCTTCCTGGAGGAATTTGCTCCCAGTAAAAACTGATCTAATAACAAAGCAGAAACAAAAAACTACTCAACTCATTGAATACTTCCATGAAGGGAATTATAGTACTTCTGAATTTGACAAAGCTGAAGCTGAGAAAGGTCTAGAGTGGGGAGTGTAAAAATGGGAATAGCAGGAAAAAAATAAAGAATTACAAAGTATGGCAATAAGTGGTAAAAAGGAAGGTGGAAGAGGAGGAGCAAGAAGAAGAGGATAGCCACAATGATACTGGGTCTTCTGCTTTCTCAGTCTTCCTTTCAATGGGTGAGACCATATTGATGTTTGAGGCACAAAAACAAAACATCTGCTATCATTACGGTGAGACCATATTGATGTTTGAGGCACAAAAACAAAACATCTGCTATCATTACGGTGAGACCATATTGATGTTTGAGGCACAAAAACAAGACATCTGCTATCATTACTACAGCTATCCCACCCATTCTTGATAATAAAGCTACATTTTTCACTTGCACTGCCTTTAATACATGCATGCCTATGAATCATTTTAGCCAAATTAAACCACTACAAAAGTGTGACAGATCATTTTGTCTTATGAATAAAAAAGGCCATCTTTAGTAACTTCCATGAAGGGAATTATCTTCACATTTCCTTAACATTAGGTATCATCTTTTACAAAGTATGTCAGGGACACAAAGAAAAGCAAGAGAGGCTGTGAGGGCAGAGGGTTGGTAAGGATCCCTCTTTTAAGCTGACAGTAACCTCTACGCAAAGAAAATATCCCCCAAACTGTGACAGTTGACTGTTTTACATTCTCTGTTAGCAACAACTAGTTCGTAGGCATGTGTTTTAATCTGAGCATCAATACTGTGCTACATCAATACTCATTGACAGCTATTTTTTTTTAATTTTATTTATTTCTGTATGTGTATGAATGTACTGTCTGCATGCAAGTCTGTGCACCCGTGTCGTGCAACGCCGCGGAGGTCAGAAGAGGGTCTCGGATTCCCCTGGAACTGGAGTTCTCCTGGAATTGGAGCTTCAGACGGTTCTCAGCCGCCATGTGGGTGCTGGGGATCAAACCCGGGTCCTCTGTAAGAGCGGTCGGCGCTCTTAACCGCTAGGCCATCTCTCCAACCCCTATTTTTTTTGTTTTAAATATATTTATTTTCCTGAAAAATTATACACACTATATAACAATGCTGAATATTCAACCTAAGGAAAAAATACCCACCCCCAACAACAGCAGTGGTTTAATGAAATACTCATTAACATAGATACCAAGTTCAGAGACATGACACAGCCTTTATTATAAAGAATGGAAACAATGCAAACATGTTCTTAGATGACAAGGTTAACGGAAAAGTACTACTTAGCACACACAAAAATCTGTCAACCATTTAGGAGTTCAATAACATTACTAAATAACATGTTAATAAAGCTGCAAAAAATATTAAAATCTATTTTGAACTAAATAAAAAAGTTAAAGCTTAGCAAACTTTATTGAATGCAATTAAGGTAATAGTCAAAGGTAGCATTAAAGCATATATTAGAAGACATTTCAAATAAATAACCTAATTTAAGATTAAGGAATTAGAAAAACCAAAGCAAAACCAAAAGGGACAAAACAGAGATGGAGGGGGAAAGAAAAGAAGGAGAGAGGGAAGGAGGGACAGAGGGAGAAAGAAAAGAAAAGAAAAGAGAAAAGGGAAAAGAGAAAAGAAAAGGAAAAAGAGAAAAGAAAAGGGAAAAAGGAAACAAGTGACAGGAAATAATAGTGTGCGGAATTAAATTAACTAGGAATAGAAAAATAATAGAGAAAAAAAATGCTTCTTGGAAAAGAATTCAGAATCAAGACATTAACCAAGCAAAAGAGAAAGCCTTGAAATTACTAACATTAAGAATGGAAGCTAGGGATAGGGCTGGAGAGATGGCCTAGTGGTTAAGAGCGCCGACTGCTTTTGCAGAGACCCAGGCTCAATCCCCAGTACCCACATGGCGGCTGAGAACTGTCTTTGACTCCAGTCCCAGGGGAATCTGATGCCCTCTTTTGACCTCCGTGGCACTGCATGACACGGGTGCACAGATCTACATGCAGACAATACATTCATACTCATAAAAAATAAATAAAATTAAAAAAAAAAAGAATGGAAGCTGGGAAAACACTATTGATCTGAAAGAAACAAACAAATGAAATGGACAAGTGGATTGGAAATTAATAACCTCAGGAGTACATCATTTAATGAAGCTGTTATTAAATCTCCCCAAGCCGGGCATGGTGGCACATGCCTAGCACTTGGGAGGCATAGGCAGGCGGATTTCTATGAGTTCCAGGCCAGCCTGGTCTACAGAGTGAGTTCCAGGCCAGCTGGGGCTATAGGGAGACCCTGTCTCAAAAAGATAAAATAATAATAATAATAATAATAATAATATCTCCCCACAACCTGGTTGTCATGGCTGACATCTATAATCTCAGTACTCAGGAGGCTGGGGCAAGATTATCAAGAGTACAAGGACAGCCTGAGCTATAGTTAGACTAGACTAAAAAAATAAAAAAAGTCTCACATTGTTTCAATAAACGAAAAATCAGGAAAAAAAAAACTAAATCTTTTCAATTGTAGGGAAGAAATACTAGCATTCTTGTACAAATTTTATTTCAAAGGACAGAAAAAGAACTTTGGTTCCCAACTCATTTCATGAGGTCACAAAAAGCACTTAGAAAAACTTGACATATGATACTGTAAGACATTTCCATACAAAAAGACACAGAACTCACCAATGACATATAAGCAAATTCAACCCAGCAATGCTATAATCAAGTGGAGGGTGTCACAGGAATACAATATTAGCCTTATGTATGAAACATAATGGAGAAAATTCATATGATAGATGTAGTTTTCAATATCTGACAAAATTCAAAACTTACCACCACCGCCAGCAAAAGAAATTACCCTCGAGGTGGCACATCTACAATGAAACCTCTACACCTAAGGCTCACACACAGAACAAGGGGTAAAGAGAACACCAATGAATTTCTCAACTCTCATGAATGAAGCTCCCTCATAAAACAGAGGGCCAGGAACACAACAGTGTTCACAAATGGCCAAAGTGCAGAGATTAGATTAGCAGAGTGTGGGTCCTTGGACAGGTCTCCTATATTAAGCTTCATTCACCCAGGGCTCAGAGACCACTGCAGAAGAGGGGGTGGAAAGATTCTAAGAGCCAGGAAGGAAGTGCATGACTATATGGAAATAAGAATCCTACAAGTTCTTAGGACTCTGCTCATATGAACCTACTGTCAACATGCACAAAATCCATGCAAACTCATGCAGACAAAAACCCAGCATGGAACTGGGATGGTAGACCCGAATCTTAGCTGAAGAAATATTGGCAGCTGATTACCGTTGGGTGAGAAGAGCTGGTCTTCTTAAAGCAAGCTGACTAGACCTCATTGGATGAAACTGCACTAAGGAAAGTTCAGTTGACACAATAAGCCTTAACTTAAATGACAGAGTATATGAACTCCAGTGGAGGGGCAGGGGGAAGGTACCAATGGAGAAGGGGTATAAAGGAGATTAAGACTGACTGAGATGTTCTGGAAGAAATACACAAAACTTCAATAAAAAATAAATAAATCTCCTAGCCCAATAAGAACAGATAAGACTCATTTCATAAAATGATTACAAAGTAATCCTATTATTTCCATACTTAATGATGAAACAAACACAAAACCCTCAGTAAACAGGAAGATGAGGTATTACTTTTATTCACAGACATTTTAATTTTTACAACTTTTTACAGAAGAAAATCTTTAATAAAACTATGAGTAAAGCTAAATTAGCAACATCTCCAAGATACCAACATATGCAAACCTCCATGCAATAATAGTGAAATCTTGGGAAAAAGTTAATTCCATTCTCATAATAGTATCAAAACCCACGAATTCTTTTAGGAAGAAATTTAAAAGACATTCTATGCTGAAAACTGTAATGTTGCTAAGAGAATAAAAATATCTAAAAATGAATACAGAGACATACCAGGCACTGCAAACTTCAACACCTTCAACAGTGTCAACATATGAATGCACAAACAAATGGTGGGAGAGTGATACAAAACTCAGCAATAGAATAGAATGAACTATGAACATACATAATAGCTTAGACATATCCTCACATTATGATGAGAGAAGGCAGGTGTAAATACATTTATATAGTAAAGTAATATTTTTTTCTTTACCTGCATACAAATCCATTGTCAAAATGTGAATCCCTAAACATTTTTTAGAATTAACGATAGTTTATTTTCAGATGTCATAATTTTGGTATATGTGTGGCATGAATATATGCATGTTTTAGAATGATAAAAATTGGAAGGAACAACAACAAAAGACTGGGTCAAAAATCTGACTGAAACAGTAAGCTTCTGCCCAAAACAGTAAACTGCATTGAAAAAATTAAAAAAAAAAAAAAGAAAAAAGAAAAAAAAGAGAAAAAGATGAAAGACATGTGCAGCAGAATGCATGGGATCTGGTGGAACAGAGGGCAGGAAGAGGGAATGGGTCGAAACTTGACTAAGAAATGTTATACAAAATGCACAAAACTTTAATTAAAAAAAGATGACATATGATCAGTGGCTGCCTTGGGCAGGAACACGGAGGCTCACAGGCTAACAGTATCTGGGAACAAAGGATCTTGTCAAGCAATGCAAGTATTCTATGTCTTCATTGAGTGATTTTATGAATAACTATATTTGCCAACCTTTAATACATTCAAGATAAGGAGCCAACATTCATGGTTATGTCATTCTGAAGTTGTTTTATGTTTGTCACTAAGGAGCTAGAAGTTCTTCCATGTATGGATTACACAAAAGTACCTGACTCCTAGAAATAAGGAAGAAAAGGACTGTATTTCCTTTTAGTGCCGCGGTAGAGCATTATCTAATAAGTTTATACAGCATTACTTAAATGGACTTTGGGTTTACTTGACTAATTTACTTTCCTTACAGCCCAGGCACCTAAATTACCTGCAAACCTCCAGGCTTAGATGAAAATTATTTCTGTCCAATAACCACCAAAGTCATGATTGTACTGACCAACATATAATGAAAAGTTTTGCCTAATGGATATACTCAACCTAGCTATCTCATGTCAGCGTCTTTTCTTCTAACCATAAGTACTTATTTATCAGACACTCTTTAAGCCAATCCCTGGTCATTCACTTTTCTCATTAATGAGTTAAACATATTTTGACACATTTATTCTTTATTTGTATATGCAATATTTTTAACATCCTGAAAATTCTTTGAAGAATACAGAAAAAAACAGCATAAACTGAATAAAACCATTCATAACAAAACAGATAATTTATAAAAATATACAAGTTAATTAATATTTAAATACAGAGGCTAGAGAGATGAGTCAACAGTTGCTACTGTTATAGAGGACTGAAGTTCAGTTCCTAGCACCTACCTGGGAGGTTTACAACCACCTGTAACTCCAGCTCATAGTGATCTGACTCCCTCTTCTGGCTTCCAAAAGCACCTGCACTCAGGTACCTTCCCACACACATACACGTAATTGATTAAAAATTAAAATATAGGAAACAGAAACCACCAGGCTGGAGAGACAGCTCAGCGGCTACGGGCACTGGCTGTTCTTGCAGAAGACCCAGGTTCGAATTCCAGCACCCTCATGGCAGAAAACAACCATCCATAACTTCAGTTCCAGGAGATCCAAGGCAGCCTCTTCTGACCTTTCTTTATGGGCACTGCATGACATAGGTACACTTACACACATGCAGGCATAACACTCATACAATCACAGTTTTAACGAAGTTTACACAACTGCTCCTCAAATGGCTTTCATTAAAAGAGGCAAAAAAAAAGTGTGTGTGTGTGAGAGAGAGAGAGAGAGAGAGAGAGAGAGAGAGAGAGAAAGGAGAAGAGGGGGAGGTTTGCTGAGTACATAAAATAATATAGGCCTTTTTCAATATTTCATTTTTTTAACTGAATGTGTATTAAGCCACAGAGAATCTCAGTATATCCAAAAATGGAAGAACTGCTATAGCTTAAACACAAACATTCACTGACTCCAGGTTTCTATGAGTGGCACTCAGGAGCATCTTAGCTGTGTGGCTCCAACTCAGGATTGCTCATGAGACTGCAAATGAGAGGTGAGCTAGAGAAGACTACTTTCAGTAAGGATGGAGATTTGTCACTGAGCTCATTTGTAAGGTTCTTCATATGAGGCTCTTTAGAAAACTGCTTCATTGTTTTATAATAACTGCCCCCAAAGTCAGCAGTCCAGGTGAGAAAGAACACAGTGACTCATAGTCTTCTCTGCTACATACTATGCATTAGAAGCAAGTCACCAACCTCAGTCCATATCCATGTATTTACTCTCTACTTCTTAAAAGGAGGCATCAAAGAAACGGTAGACACATGTTAAAGCTACCACACAGTTAGATACTACAAACACTGCAGGAAATAGCTTTCCAACTTAGAATTTAAAATAAAAAAGTTATAGTATGTATAGACATACGCATATACACACTAGCCCCACGCACAGATGCTAAGGTAAAAGAAAAACTTCAGTTTTCAAGGAATCATGCATCCCTCCCTAAACTCTTAAACAAGATAAATTTCAATGTCAAGGAACAGAAAACCATGCTTTATCAATTATTCTGAAGATTGGAAGTTTTGGGGACCCAGAAAGACCAGAAGATTTTTACTTACTATATGACCGATAATTGTTCATCATATCAAGTAAATAAAAATAGAAATGCTCCCAATTTAAAATTTAAAGCTAGCATAACCCACATCAAATTTTCACAAAGGTAAATGATAAACCAATGTCATATAAGTATTTTTGTGCCTGTTATAAATACTAATATAGCAAATATTAAAATATATTAAACATACAATCCTAAACCATAGAATGATTGTTTCTTGAATGTCAGAAGAGCTCAACCATAGGGAATGTATGTAATTATGATCTGTGCTATTTCAAACCAGGCAGAAATATTCCATCATGTACTGAATGATGCCAAAAAGGCAGCGGCCACTCTGACCACTCCCATTCTCTCCTCTTGCCTTGCACACCACATATAGCATACACGCTCAGCAAACCAAAATAAGCAAACTTTAAAGAATACTCAGGAGGCTTTTGCTTTCAAGTCAGAAACAATAATCTTACTATTAATATCACAAAGAAATTCTACCATCATGCAGCCCTGAACTAAAAGTTCTAGATAAACACAAGAAATTTAGAACAGTTAAAAATCCATGACTGTGACCGTAACCGTGACCATGACCATGCCAGCATTTATTTGCAGCATGGTACTTATAGTACCACCTGAAACCTACTTTTTTAAGGTTATAAAATAGACAAACAAGGTTCATAGGTAAGAAATCACATTCTCAGAACAGGCTTAAACTTTCAATCGGTATTAAAATTATTAAGACTTGGAGGGCTCCTGGAGATGAACCAAATGCACTTTCCACTATGAGATGGCCATGAGCCTGTGATGAGCAGAAATGGAAATGCTATGGTTTAAGAATGGTGTGTTTGGGAGTCAAATCCAAAAATAGAAAAAGAAATGAGAGGGGAATCAAAAAGGTACATCACAAAGATTCAAGTAACAGAAAAAAGAGATAAGAAGAAATGAATATAGAAAGATACGAGTCATAAAACAAAGCACAAAAAGAAAATCCACATTGAAGTATGAACTGACTAAATTAACCAAACAAAAGGTTATTAGACTAGACATAAAACATGATCTATTGCATGAGTCTACAGAAACTCACTTTAGCACAAAGTGGTTGAAAATGAAAGAAGATATTCAAAATAATAGTAACTAAAACTGAGGCTATAAAGTGCATACTAATATTACACAAAAAAACTTGTAATTTGAAAATTGTTATGAAACAAAGAGGCCTAGCCATCAATAAGAGCGACCTCTTATGAAAGGCCCGATAGCTTAGCCAGCAAAGGCACTTGCTACCAAGCCTGATAAATAGTTCCATCCCTGGGGACCCGCACAGTGGAAGGAGACACCCAATTCCCAAAAGTTCTCCTCTACCCTCCACAAGAATGCAAACACACATGCATACACATATACATGCATGTTGCATATAATTTTTTTTCTATGAATGAACACTTAAGATACAACAACTATATACTGAACATCAGGCTCACAACATACATGTATTAACATTAATACAACTAAGAGAGAAAGTTTCATATTCATAGTTGGGAATTTAATAGAACGTCAAAACAGACAGTCACTAAGGACACAGAAGACTTGAAAACCACTATAAACCAAGAACCAACAGAATATGACACCAAACATGAGTAAAATATACACTCTCTCTGAAGTGCACACTGAGAAGGCAAATGAATCAGTATTATCAAATCTGAGGACTAGAAAGAAAAAAACAAATTTCCTATGATGACATAAAACTTGATTACACTCTCAAGACTAACAGATTATATATGTGTGTGCATGTGTGTATCAAAAGTGGATTCTACCAAGATTTAAGAAAAGCTTGAGGGGCTGGAGAGTTGGCTCAGCAGTTATGAGGAGCACTGGATGCTCGGGCAGATGATCTGGGTTCAATTCCCAGCACCCATGTGGCGGTTAACGACTGTCAGTGACTCCAGTTCCAGGGATCCAATACCCTCTCTGACTTCTGTGAGCAATGCATGACAAGGGTACACTTACACACATGCAGGTAATACACTCATACGCATAAGATAAAAATAGTATTTTAAAATAAAAAAAGAAGCCTGAGACAGGTAATTTGACTCATTTTGGAAAATGCTTCTATAAAGTAGATTATTCTTCCTTTCACAATGACTAAGCACCATTTTATATACCTTTATGGAAAGGCTTCTATCACACAAGGTACATGAGAGGAAAACCGGTAAAAGATAGGGAAGCTGAATTGATTATTATGATTATTATTATTTGAATATATATATATGTCTGTATGTGTGCCAAATGTGTGTGGGTGCTCAGAAGCTAGGAGGGTGTTGGATCCCCTAGAGCTGAAGTTATAGGTGGTTGTAAGCCACTAAAACTAGATGCTAGGAACTGAATTTGGGTCCCTTAAAAAAAATGACAAGTGCTCTTAACCACTGAGCCATCTCTCCAGGCCCTAAAGTGACTTTTTAGAAGTCACTGTTAGAGGGTAACAAAAGATGAAAAATCTTCTGGAAATGAGAGCATCAGGCATTTTCAAGGGAAAAAAACCTGTTCCCACTGTTTGTCAAATATTGCAGATAGTCAACATTATGTGTTTTGTTATATGGTACAATACAAAGTATACATCATCTATAGGTGCCATAGCAAAAAAAGTTTACAAACTGAATCTAATCATGTGGGGAAAATCAGACTAATGCAGACTGTAAGATATTCCAAAACTACTACTAAAATGATCAATGTTACAGAGAAAAAAGAAAGAAAACAATGGTCTGGGCCAGTTTAAATAAAATAAAGATTGCAAAAAACCTGAATGTGACTGACTATTCCTTAGACACTTGGGAAATTTTAGTATTGCCTATGAAATGGGTGTGCAAATGGTACCATAGCCAGAAAGAACACCCACCTTAGGAGACAGGCAATGAAGTGTACGGAATGAAATAGTTCAGCAAGTATGCAAACATCACACACACGTGTGCACATATCCACATCCCCACATGAGGGAAGTTACCGCATGCTAACACCTAAGTATGAAAAAACTTGTGTTTAAACTCTACATTTTACATCCTTTTCCATGTTCAACAATTTAATGAGTAATTACAGTTTTGCAGACTTGAGGGAAATTACAAAATCTGACCATAAGGCATTTCTGGTGATCTCAGCATTTGGGAAGTGAAAGCCAAGGCAGGCAGGAAGATGCTGAGTTAAAAAACCAACAGCTTCATAACTAAAAAAAAGCAACAGGTATTTGCGGATATGCTAAAACATATCAAAGAAGAATAAAGCTGTTTGGAGGCTCTCAAAATTAATGCTGTGTTCTTGTCCATCCATTAATACACTGGCCTCAGAAAACCAAAATTGACAGGACTATTTAATCTGATCCAGTAAACACTTGAACTACAGAGGTTATCATGAGGCTTACATGTCTCAAAATTGGAGCAAGTCAGCAAGAACAGAGAAGTCTTGTACCACTTCTTTTCTTGTGGGCCTCTGAAACACATTTCTACAAGAAAAAAAAGTGTGCATCTCTCTTTAAAAGTTACTTATATGCAGGGTGTGGCGGCGAACACCTTTAATCCTTTAATCCTAGCACTCAGGAGGCAGAGGCAGGTGGATCTTTGTGAGTTCAAGGCCAGCCTGATCTACAGAGTAAGTTCCAGGACAGCTGGGTCTACAGGGAGACCCTGTCCCAAAAAGACAAAAAAAAAAAAGTTACTTAAATTATGCAGCCAGAAAGCCCCACCTGGGATCTGACCTACATGCAAAGCAGTGTGGGTGGAGTTAGACAGGTGGGCCAAGGGAACAAACCCCCACCCACACTCCCACCCCTCAAACTGGTGGTACTATGGTACTGACTATCCAGTGGGAGCAGTGTTAGTGAGTCAGGGCACAAGGCAGTAAAAGAGACAGTGAACCAGCCACAACTCCAGTCTTGGGACACTGGTCTGCACAGCCAACTTAGAGGAATTGGCCTGAAGAAAGCAGAGTGAGTGAGCAGGCGTGAGCTCAGCAGCTAACCTACCTGGGTGTTACCTATCTGGTTTCTGGAGACCCTTCAGAATAGAAAGAGAAGAGTGGGAGGTACTCAGTGGCATACAGCAGGCTCCAGATCCACCTCAGCCCCCATCAGAACCAGGGTGCACATAAACCCAGAGACTTGGACTTGGTGCAGCTCAATATCAACATCAGAATAAGCCCTACTATATACAAGAACACATGGAGACAAACAACACACTCCTCCTGAACAATGAATGGGTCAGGGAAGAAATAAAGAACAAAATAAAAGTATTCCTGGAACTAAACAAAAAAGACAATATAACACAACAAAGTCTGTGTGATTTTTTTTTTTTTTTTTTTTTTTTTTGGTTCTTTTCGAGACAGGGTCTCCCTGTAGCCCCAGCTGTCCTGGAATTCACTCTAGACCAGGCTGGCCTTCTGCCTGACTCTGCCTCCCTGTTTTGTTTTGTTTTTAAAGCAGTACTAAGAGGGAAATTTATAGCCCTAAGTGTCTACATTAAAAAATACAGAAAGGGGCTGGAGGGATGGCCTAGCGGTTGGGAGTGCCGACTACTCCTGCAGAGGACCCGGGTTCGATCCCCAGCACCCACATGGCGTATGAAAACCGTCTTTGACTCCAGTTCCAGGGAAATCCGACACCCTCTTCTGACCTCCACAGCATTGCATGACACGGGTGGACAGACCTGCATGCAGACAGTAGATTCATACATATACAAAAGTAAAATTAAAAAAAAAACTTTAAAAAAATACAGAAAGGAAACAAAAACGATCTAAAACTGCAGGTAAGAACACTTGAGAGATAACAATGAATCAACCATAAGCCAAAGAGATAGGAAGAAATAAAAATCAGAATAGAAATCAATGAAATAGAAACAAAGAAAATACAAAGAATCAATGAATCCAAAAGCTGGTTCTTTGAAATGATAAACAAGACAGACAGACAGACAGACAGACAGACCTCTAGACCAGTTAACCAAAACAAAGGAAGAACAACTGCAAATCAATAGTATTCCTGATGAAAAGGGAAACATCACAATAGATAACAAAAAGATCCCAACAATCCTACCAGAATACTTCAAAAATCTATGCTCTACTAAATTTGAAAACCTAAGAGAAATGGATGAATATCTGAAATCCAGGGAATCAATGAGGCTTAACCAAGAAGAGATTGACAGCTTAAACAGACCCATAATATTTGAGGAAATTGAAAATGTAATAAGAAACCTCCAAACTAAAAAATGTCCAGGCCAAGATGGTTTCACAGCAGAATTCTATGAAACATTTAAAGAGGTCTTATAACCATTATTACTCAAACTGTTCAGAAAGATACAAACAGATGGCAATCTCCCAAATTCCTTCTATAAAGCCAGCATCACTCTAATACCAAAACCAGGCAAAGATACAACCAAAAACAAAAACTACAGGCCCATCTCATTAATGAACAGATGAAAAAATTCTCAATAAAATACTTGCAAATCACATACAACCCACATCAAAAAGATCATCCATCATGACCAAGTTGGATTCATAACAGAGATGCAGGGATGGTTCAACATATACGAAAATCAGTAAGTATCATAAAACACATAAATGGACTGAAGGATGAAAATCACACAATCCTCTCAATTGAAGCAGAAAAAGCCTTTGACAAGATCCAGCATTCCTTCATGTTTAAAGCTCTAGAGGGAATTGGACTGGAGGGAACATTCTTCAACATAATCAAAGTCATATACAACAAACCTACAGCCAACATCATCCTAAATGGAGAAAAATTAGAAGCATTCCTCTTAAAGGCAGGAACACAGCAAGGCTGACCCCTATTGCCACGCCTCTTCAACATAGTGCTTGAAACACTTGCTAGGGCAATAAGGCAAGAAAGGGAAATTAAAGGAGTACTAACTGGAAAAGAGGAAGTCAAACTATCCCTTTTTGCAGATGATATGATAGTTTACCTAAGGGATGCTAAAAATTCCACAAGAAAACTCCTAGATACAATTAAGAGTTTCAGTAAAGTGGCGGGATACAAAAATTAACCTAGAAAAATCAATAGCCTTTCTTTACACACACCAGCATGCAACTGGAGAAAGGAATGTAGGAGAACCTCACTACAATAGCCTCTAAAAAAAAAAAAAAAAAAAAAAAATCTGAGAATAAACCTAACCAAAGACACAAAGATCTCTTGAAGAAGGAGATTGAAAATGACATCATAGTACGGAAAGACTGCCCATGCTCATGGATTGGAAAAATTAATATAGTAAAAATGTCCATTCTACCCAAATATACAGATTCCATGCAATCCCAATCAAAATCCCCATGAGTTTCTTCACAGACTTGGAAAAAAAAAACCTTAAATTCATAGGGAAAAACAAAAGACCCCCCAACAGCTAAAGTAACCCTCAGTGAAAAGTGCAATATAGGGGGGAATCACTTTACCAGACTTCAAACTATATTACAGAGCTATAGTCATAAAAATAGCCTGGTTCGGAAAAACAGAACTGTTGACCAATGGAACAAATTTGAAGATCCAAACCTGAGCTCATACAACTTCAGCCACTTCATATTTGACAAAGGGACCAAAAAAGCTGGGGGAAAGATAGCATCTTCAGCAAATGGTGTTGGCAAAACTGGATCACCATTTGTAGAAGAACAAAATTAAACCCCTACCTCTCACCCTGTACAAAAATCAACTCCAAATGGATCAAAGATCCCAGTGTGAAACCTGAAGTGTGAAACCTGAAACTCTGAAGGTGAGAGAAGAAAACATTGGCAGCAACCTATAAGACATAGGCATAGGAAAAAGACTTTCTAAATCAAATAGCAGCTGTGCAGGAAATAAGGTCAACAATTGACAAGTGGGACCACACTAAACTCAAAAGCTTCTGTACAGTAAAAGAAACAATCAAGGCAGTGAAGAGAAAACCCACAGAGTGGGAGGAAACTTTCGCCAGTGATACATTTGACAGAGCATTAACATCCAGAATATATAAACTACTCAAAAACAAAGAGGAAAGAAAACAAATGACTCAATCAAAAGATGGAGCAAAAAGCTGAACAGAGACTTCGCCAGTGAGGAAGTAAAGATAGCTGAGAGGTAGGGGTTTAATTTCATTCTTCTACAAGTGGTGATCCAGTTTTGACAGCACCACTTGTTGAAGATGCTCTTTCCTCCATTGTGTCTTCTTGGCCCCTTTATCAAATATGAGGTGGCTGAAGTTGTATGTGCTCAGGTTTGGATCTTCAGTTTTATTCCATTGGTCAGCTGGTCTGTTTTTGTGCCAGTACCAGGCTGTTTTTATGACTATAGCCCTGTAGTATAGTTTTAAATCTGGTATAGAGATCCCCCCCCTGTATTGCTCTTTTCGCTCAGGGTTGCTCTGGCTATTCAGGGTCTTTTGTTTTTCCAAATGAAATTGAGGATTTTTTTTTTCCAAGCCTGTGAAGAAGCTCTTGGGGATTTTGATTGGGATTGCATTAAATCTGTATACGAGTTTAGGTAGAATGGACATTTTTACTATATTTATTTTCCCAATCCATTAGCATGGGAGGTTTGTCCATCTTCTGATGTCTTCTTCAATTTCCTTCTTCAGAGGTTTAAAATTTTTGTTGTAGAGATCCTTGGTGTCTTTGGTTAGGTTTGTTCCTAGGTATTTTATTGTTTTTGAGGCTATTGTGAGTGGGAAGGTCTCCTTGTAGTCCTTCTTCAGTTGCTTGTTGTTGGTGTAAAGAAAGGCTACTGATTTTTCTAGATTTATTTTGTATCCTGCCACTTACTGAAGTTCTTACATAATTTCTAGGAGTTTATGGGGGGAGTTCTTAGCATCCCCTTAAAGGTAGACAATCATACATCTCAGCAAAAAAGGGATAGTTTGATTCCTCTTTTCCGATTAGAACTCCTTTAATTTCCTTTTCTTGCTTATCTGCCCCTAGCAAGGGTTTTCAAGACTATATTGAAGAGGAGTGGAGACAGGGGCAGCCTTGGCGAGTTTCTACCCTTAAAGGGAATGCGCTGTCGTTTCCCCATTAAGTTCATTTCCAGATGGATTAAAGACCTTCACGTGAAACCCAAAACCCTGGGAGGTAATAGAAGAAAAACAAGGTAGCAGGACTACAAGACATAGGTGTAGGAAAAGACTTCCAATCAGACAGCAGCTGCACAAGAAAAAGATCGACAATTGACAATGGGACCTCATATTAAACTCAAAAGCTTCTGTACATCAAAAGAAACTCAAGAAAGGAAGAGGGGAAGAAACCTTTACTGCAGATACATCTGACAAAGCCTTATATTTCCAGAGTTACAAGCTACTCAAAAACGAAAAAAGAAAACAATGAATCACTCAAAAGATGACAGACAGACTGTAATAGAGACTCACAGAGGAGGAACTAGAGATGCTGAGAAACATCTTAAAAACTGTTCAACCTCACTAATAATTAGGGAAATGCAAAATTAAGACCACTCTAAGATATCACCTCCCCCTGAATAAGACTGGCCGGATCAAGAAAACAAATGATACCAAGTGCTGGAGATGGTTGTGGGGAAAGGGGAACACTCATCCATTGCTCGTGGGAATGTAAACTTGTACAGCCACATGGAAGCAGTGTGGAGAACACTTGGAAGACTCACAAATGAGCTTGCCATTTGACCCGGTATTACCACTCCTAGGTTATCCCCACAGTCATCTTGACTGCAGAAATACATGCACAGCTATATTTATTGCAGCTCTGTTCATTGCAAAAAGCTGGAACCAACCCAAAATGCCCCTCAACTGATGATGTGGGATGCCCTGTTGGTCTTGTACACAATGGTAGTCTATGCAGCAAAGGGGTGTTCTGCTTTGCGTCATGGTGGCGCTGGGGTTTTTGTGGTCACAATCACAGAAAAACAAACGACGAATGGTATCCCTCATATGTGGATGCCTAGGCAAAGCAGTTCAGTTATTAATATTTCTTGTGAAGAGGGATGTATATTAAAAAGAACAAAGAAAGACTGCATCAGAAAACTGACTGAAATGGTGAACCGGGAGGGTGGGAGGGGCGGGAAGAGGGACATGGGTCTATATTCTATTAATGTATATAATTTAAAATAAAATAATGGTATTTACTCAAAATTTATATAACAATAACTTTTGGGATTAACATAAACAAATGTTGTCTCTAATTTTTGTGTTATGCAGTATCATCTTGTAACATCTTCTTTTACCTGTAGGATATTTAACTTAAGGATTTATTAGTTTGCTTCCCAAATTTAACAACATGCACTCACCCAAAAAAAAAAAAAAAGGACACATTTGATGAATTCCCACCTTGATTCCTGCCTATAGGTATGTTACTACAACTGCCTTTTGAGACTCAGGGGTCAAAAAATAAAATAAAAATTTAAAAAAGGGGAAACAACTATATCAACTTTTTGTCAAAAACTTTCAATTTAATCTTAACGACTAACTATGGGAAAAGATTATGTTCCCACAGGTCAAAAACATCACCAACTCAAAGGCTGAGAAAGAAAGGATACAGCCTTCCGTCGTGTAGGTGTACCAAGAAAACCAGCAGAGAAGTTACCCACCTTAACACTAAAGGAAGATAAGCCTCAGAATGTCTACAGGCATCAAACATCTCTTGGACATATTGTGTAAAACAGTTTCAGTGAGTTCCTAATGAACTTTACCTTCAGGCGCAGCATCAGTCTCAATACGAGAGACCTCCTTACCTCTTTTTCATAGAACAAAGAAAAACAGGGTGGTAATGAAGTCATCCTTTAACGATAAATTAGAGTGACTGTTATGAAGTAATCTTTATAAAAACTGGAAAAACTGCTTTCTTTAATTGACTACTATATACATAGGAACTGTAAAAAGGATTATTGTCTATTCAGAAACAAATAATAATACTAAGTCTCTTTAAGGTGATTATATAATTAATATACAAGAGAGCCGTGATCGCAGGAATGGATTATTCTGCCAGGGAGATGCTAGCCAGGGGACCCAAGCCCCACCCCCCCAAAAATGTAAGGCTTTTGCCTGTAACTGGGATATCTGCAAGAAAAGAGGGTGGTAAGGAGGCTCGCCCTGCTGTCAATGACCTGATGTAACCATGGGAGGATTGTAATCGAGATCGCACTTACAAGTATACAGTTGGTCTCTGGAATACCAGAGAGTGTTACTAAAGGCCACTGACACCAATAAACCAAATGTTGGTTCCTTAGTCAAGAAAACTCCTCCACCAACATCAGCTCACACCCCAATTGCTTGGGATACTGTGCAGCAGTGGCAGCCATATGTCTGTATATCCCACTTTATTTGATTATTAGCTCTCTCTCCTTGGAGGAATAACTCGTGGATGTCGCCACAAGCTTATACCTTCTAGTGATTAGGAGATTTATAGCCACAGTAAGGCCTTGTGTCATCTCTCCAGGAAAAAAAACGTAATCCAGGGATTAACACACCATCCAAACATCTGTGTCTATACAAAAAGTAACTACCATAATAACTAGTACAATGTTTAAATACATATATAGCTAATTGCTTATGCTTCATTACAGGATTGAAAACCTGTCCCTGGGCAATCGGTCAGCTCATGAAAGGAAACAGCCAGACTGATTAGAGTCCAAAATCGACAATCTCAGACAAAGTAGACTGTGTGCTTCTTGTCCACCTGTCTGCCCCATCTCTAAGCCTAAGGAACAATCTGAGAAAGGGGGGGTGGTATATTGAGGGGCTGCGATTAGGTGTGAACGAACGGTTAAAACTACGACAATTAGTCTGGACACTTATTTGATCAACTTGATTGAAACTCAAGCCCCTCCAGCTGGTGGTGGGAGCCTTGGGCTCTGTGGGCTGGGGCACAAATGCCTGCAAATGTTTATATATGAAGGATTCTTGTGAAAAAAAAAAAAAGGAGCTAGATACAGACATTTAACTAACTGGGAATATAAAATGCTAGTTGTTTTATTTATAGTTTTTATTGGGTTGGTCTCTAATTTTTCTGAAATACACAACATACAGTTAACACTTTCTTTTACTTGTAGGACCATTTAAAAGAATTAGCTTAAATTTTTACTTCCCAATAGTAGAAGTCTTATCCAGTCATATAACGTTAAAGAGCAAAGTGTTTATTAGGTAAATTTATTTAGCAGGTACTCAACTCTCCCAAGCTTTATCCACCAAGTATAGGATATTTTGGCTTAGTGAATTGTTTAGATTAGTTAAATTAGGTGTAGTTTTGTGGAAATGGTAATACAACTGAATAATTGGGATGGGAATGTAAAATGTTAATTGGTTTTATTTATAATTTGTATGGGTTAAGGTATACAATGGCCTATATATTTTTTCTGAAAACACAACATCACATTATAAAACTTTCTTTTACTTGTAGGAAATTTAAAGGAACTAAGCTTAAATTTCCTTCCCAAATAAGTAGCATACAGTCAATGAGAAACAGTTTGGGTTAAATTTAATGAAAGCTTATGCCTTGGCTCCTGTTTATGGGTATGTGTAATACAACTTAGGCATCTATAGGTCAAACATAAAAACCGAAAAAAAAAAAAAAAAGAGGAGTGGAGGTGGGGTACTATCCTTTCTGGGATACAATGGAAAACTCTGTGTTCCATCCTATTGATAAATTTTCAATTTTTCTGATCTGAAAAATAACAATGGGAGGAGAATTTTTATGTTCCCACAGGTAAAAATCACCAATCTAAATGCTGAAAACATACAACTTATGGCTGTGCAGGATGAACTGAGGAATGCCAGCAGAGAGGTTGACCCATCTGAACATTAAGATGAGGAACCTCAGGACTGCCTGAGTCCTGGACACCTGAGCATCTCTCTGAATAATATTGGGGTTGACTGTTTATAATGGACCCTAATGAAGTTTACCTTCCAGGTGCTGAGAAACCTTCCTATCTCTCCCCTTTTTTTTGGAAAAAGAAAACATGATGGTAATGAAACCAATCCCTAAACTGTAAACTAGAGCCAACTGTTCAGTGGTTAATTTCTATAAAACGGCATAACGTATTAACTGATTGATAGTGCATAGGAACTGTGAAAGGATATTCCCTAACTATCGCCAAATTCAATCAGTAAAGTGTTTATAATTATGTAATTAAGCCAATATATTACTACAGGAAACTCTGACATCAGCAATGAATTATTTCTGCCTAGGAGATGTTGGCTAGGGGATTCAAACCCACCCCACCCACCCCCCAAATTTAAAGGCCTTTTGCCTATAAGTGGGATATATCAAGGAGAAAAGCAGTAAGTCCCTGTTGTCGAAGACCTGGTGTGAGCATGAAAATGTTATGAGACGTCACTTGCTAGTGTACAACTGGCCTCTGCAAGGCTAGAGGAGCGTTACCAAGGCCACACTAAAGCCTACAGCAAAATATTGGCCTCCTGAGACAAGCAAGACTCCTCCACTAATTCAGCTACACCTCAACAGCCTGAAGAATACTGTCAACAGGGCAGCCAAGTGTCTATATATATCCCAAATCTATTTGGCTATTGGCTCTCTCCTTGAGGAATAACTCACAGCGGATGCCACAAGCTTTGTGTCCTCTGGTGGTTGGGCGATGTTGTGAGCCACAGTAAGAACTTGTCACCCTTTATAGAGAAACCACAGTTTGCGATTAGCATGCATCCAAGCATCTGTGTCTATGCTCACAGCTTAGCTTGACACAATAAGTGTACTGCTTAAATGCCTGTACATCCAATAGTTTGTGCTTTGTTATATATGACTAAAAAGGGGTATCACTGGGAAAGCTGTCATCCATGAAAGAGACAACAACTGAAAGACTGGAGTCCAAATGACAACTCCAAAGAAATTAGACTGTTTTCTTCTCACCCATTGTGCCCCTTCCCAAAGCCCAGGGAACAAACTGCGGAAGAGGAGGCGTGGTAGATGTAAGGGCTGTGGAGAGATAGGGGTGAATCATGAGACTACAGGAATATAGTCTGGACTCTGAATGATCAACATGTTGTTGTGCATACAAGGTTCTCCAACTGGTTATGGGAACCTTGGGTTGTTTCAAAATTTGGACATAGATACTTGCAAAATGCACCAATTACCTGATTGTATGACTAATGAGTGACATCAATGCTAGCTGCAAACAACTGTGTATTGTAGAATCCCTTAAAAAAAAAAATAAATAAATTTAAAAAAAAAAAAAAACAATACCACATCCTCTGATGCTACTAAAGACATGCTTATGTCTCTGAAAACTAAGATTTATGAGAAAGAATAAATTTCTTCTTTAAGGTATATTAAACAAAGAAGAAGGGGCTGGAGAGATGGCCTAGAAGTTAAGAGCGCCGACCACTCTTGCAGAGGACCCGGGTTCGATCCCCAGCACCCACATGGCGGCCAAGAATCGTCTGAAACTCCAATTCCGGGGGAACTCCAGTTCCAGGGGAATCCGACACCCTCTTCTGACTTCCGCGGCATTGCACAACACAGGTGCACAGACTTGCATGCAGACAGTACATTCATACACATACAGAAATAAATAAAATTAATATGAAAAAATAAAAAAAAAAGAAGAACCAAATACTTCAGGTGACAAACTGCCTTAACTGTAAGTTTTTACTTTTGCTCTGAAGGTAACCTCTGAACTTTTTTGTTTATTGTTTTGTTTATTATTGGTGTTAATTATAAGCCATAACTTTCTTTTCATTTAGAATGTAAACAACTAAAATATATGCTCTGTTTTGTTTTGGAAAAAAAAAAAAAAAGATAGCTGAGAAACATCTTAAAAAGTGTTAAACATCAATAAATTAAGGAAATGCAAATTAAAACCACTCTAAGATATCATACCTCACTATGATAAGACTGGCTAAGACCAAAAAAAAACAAAAGACACCAAATGCTGGAGATGTTGTGAGGAAAGGGGAACACTCATCCACTGCTGGTGGGAATGTAAACTTTTTTTTTAATTTTATTTATTTATTTTTTATGTGTATGAATGTACTGTCTGCACGTGGGTTTGTGCACCTGTGTCGTGCAATGCTGCGGAGGTCAGAAGAGGGCGTCAGATTCCCCTGGAACTGGAGTTCTGGAATAGGAGTTACAGACAGTTCTCAGCCGCCATGTGAGTGCTGGGGATCGAACCCAGGTCCTCTGAAAGAGCAGTCGGTGCTCTTAACCGCTAGGCTATCTCTCCAGCCCTGGGAATGTAAACTCTTACAACCACTATGGAAAGCAGTGTGGAGAACCCTTAAAAGACTCAAAATGAGCCTCCACCTGACCCAGTCATATCACTCCTGGGTATGACCCACAGGACTCATCCTACTGCAAAGATACATGCACATATATGTTTATTGCAGTCCTGTTCACAATAGCAAAGTGACATCAGGTGATATATGCCTAAGGTTTTGCATTAGTCTACAGTTCATCCATTCCTGAAATGACAAACAAAAATAATTAAAACACAGCTTCAGGCTCTGAAGACATACTATATTCTGCCAGGTATTCCAGGCTGCTTGAAGTAAGCTGCTCATCTATAACTGGAAACAGCATTCTCCAGCAGCTTAGGGCATGTTCTCAACTGATAAACTGATTATTATAGCCAAAAAAGCTCAAGAGGAGACAGAGAACTCGGTTAGGTGGGTTGAATATAATGGGAAGAAAATTTCAGAAGACCACAAATGATGAATGCCCATTAAGAGAACTAAAGTGAACTAAAGAAAGAACTTAGCAACATTTCAAGAAGTAGTTAGAACCTGAACTTGGTATTTATTGGTGGAGAGGGAAAAAGTATTCCAGCACATTGAAGTTGTATGACGATAAACAGCTTCCTCAAACCACAGCACCAAAGAGCACAGACTCTGTGCATAATCACTTCCAAGCCAGATGGCCTGAGCTGCATACTTACTGCCATGTATGGCCTACACCCAGCATCTCTTGTCTTGGCAATGGAGTCCACCAGTTGTCCACTGATGCCAAAATCACAGAGTTTGATATTTCCACTTCTATCCAGAAGAATGTTGGAAGGTTTGATATCTGTAAGACATACACTCTATTCACTACACAGTTAATCAATCCAATAAGCTGTTTTCTAAAGCACAATAAATAAAACTATTGAAAAATTTGAGTTCTTAGATTCAGATATGTAAGAAATAAACCTTCTTAATTTAGCATATGCAAGCATTATTGATGTATTTTTTTTCTTTTATTTATTCATGTGTATGAATGTACTGTCTGCATGCAGGTCTGTGCACCCGTGCCGTGCAATGCTGCAGAGGTCAGAAGAGGGTGTCAGATTCCCCTGGAACTGGAGTTCTCCTGGAATTGGAGTTACAGACGGTTCTCAGCCACCATGTGGGTGCTGGGGATCAAACATGGGTCCTCTGCAAGAGCAGTTAGTGCTCTTAACCACTAGGCCATCTCTCCAGCCCGCATTATTGATGTTTTAAATACATGTTATGACTATGGCCAGGAATGATTGCTTACAACTGTAATCCCAGCACTTGGGATACTGTGCCAGGAGGATTGCCATGAATTTGAGGTGAGCCTGGGCTACAAAGTAAGACCTGTCTATAAAAACTAAAGAAGAGATAAGAATTTTAAAAGTCAAATTCATTTCAAGATTATAATTTAGTAAGACAAAAGACAGGACTGGAGGTTTTCTCTTAACAACCTCGTACTTATAAAATTATGGTTTTTCACTAGTCAGAATGGAAGAATGAACTTCATCAGATAATATACTAAGCTGGTTTTCAAAATTTGCTAACAATTTTGCAACTAAATATATATTAAATGGGCTGAAGAGCACTGGCTGTTCTTGCAGAAGACCTAGATTCGAATCTTAGGACCCAAATGGTGGTGAACAACTGTCCATAATTCCAGTTCCAGGGGATCCAATATCCTCTTCTATCCTCCATGGGCATTACATGACACAGGTATACTTATACATACACACAAGCAATACACTCATACACATAAAATAAAAATAAATTTAAAAAATTAAATATACATTAAAAATAAAGTACATGTTAAAAATAAGGTACATCTATTATGAACCCACAATTTCATTAAGTGTAGCTTTAACTTAGGAAAGTACCATATATGTACATATTATTTATTGTCAATCACTGCAGCCACTTAATTATTTCAAAGAGTTTTTAAAATATTTTTATTTATGTATATGTATGTATGTTTGTGTGAGTGTATCCCACAGGCCAGAGGAAACTTTGACTCCAATGGAACCTAAAGTTAGAGACAGTTCTGAGCTGCCCTATGAAATTTCTGGTAACTAAATTCAGGGCCTCTTCAAGAGCACAAGTGTTCTTAACCACACAGCCATCTCTCCAAGTCCTGAAGAGACTTTTTTTTTCTTTTTTTTTTTTATTTATTTCTTGTATGTGTATGAATGTACTGTCTGCATGCAAGTTTGTGCACCCGTGTCGTGCAATGCCGCGGAGGTCAGAAGAGGGTGTCGGATTCCCCTGGAACTGGAGTTCTCCTGGAATTGGAGTTTTAGACGGTTCTTGGCCGCCATGTGGGTGCTGGGGATCGAACCCGGGTCCTCTGCAAGAGCGGTCGGCGCTCTTAACCGCTAGGCCATTTTTTTTTCTTAAATGGCTTCTTCTACTTCCTCCCAACCAACGTTTTCTTGGCCTTACCCCTGAAAAATGAGACTCACTTCTATGACTTCTGGGGAATGCTTTCAAAACTCAAAGTGAAGAAAGCCAAATCTCGTTCTCACTGAAAATAACTATCAGGATGTGCCAATCTGGTCCCTTCTAATTCCCTATGTCTATCACAATCTTCCTATTTAATTGTCAGTACCATGGAAAAAAATTAATAAAAATATTTATAAATATAAGACTCAAAAATATCCGTATAAGGGGCTGGAGAGATGGCTCAGCGGTTAAGAGCACCGACTGCTCTTGCAGAGGACCCAGGTTCGATTCCCAGCGCCCACATGGTGGCTAAGAACTGTCTTTAACTCCAGTTCCAGGGGAGTCCGACACCTTCTTCAGACCTCCACAGCATTGCATGACATGGGTGCACCAACCTACATGCAGACAGTATATTCATACACATAAGAAATAATAAATAAATTAAAAAAATATATATATCTGTATAAAACTCAGAAGTATCTAGAAAAGACCCCCTACTATAACTAATCCAAAAGACTCCCTCTCATAATCAATGTAGCCACTTAATTATTTCTAAGAGTTTAAGATTTATTTTCATTTATGTATGTGTATATATATAAAAGAGAGAGAGAGACAGACAGACAGACATCTATGTATGCATAGAGTACGCCTCCTTCCTTTCTAGTGGAACCTGCATCTGGCTGCTGGCTTGTCTCAGCTTTATCAGGGACATTTCATGCTCCTTAACAGTAGCTAGTCTTAAAGTAGGAGACAATTCTAATGAATATGACATCAGATTCAACATGTCATAAACAGGGCCCTAGTGCTGCACAGGAACCCAGCCTCTTCTTCAGGACACTGTCCAGTCTAGAAGCCACACAAGGAGCTACTGTTGTAATTAATACCAATCAATGTCCACACAAATACAGCATGGTTTAGAGAAACTCCAATTCATAATGCTGACTTTAAATTCTCTTTTACAAAAACATTCTCTAGAATGGAGAATCATTTCATAGGAAAAGTGCCATGCCTTTAAAATGCTTGAGTGTAGAGGCTGGGAGTGCAACTTAATTAGAGAATGCCTTCCAGCATGCCCAAGGTCCAGCATGTACAAGGCCCCGAGGTCAAGACCCAGCAATGGGAAGAAAAAAAAAAGGCTCGAAGGCATTATCCCCCTCAATTCTTCTCTGATGTCCACAGGACCACCTTGATGCCTTATCTGTATGCAGAGAAATATTAATTACTACTGGGCAAATGAGTTATTTATTTTTATTCATTTATGTTTTCTTTTTGTTAATTACATTTCATAATGTTAATTGTATAAAGCAAGAGGGTTCATTAGGAATAGCTTTTATTAACTAAGAACCAATAATCTGTAGCAAAATGTAATTTTTTAAAAGACTTATTTTATTGTATGTGTGTTTGGCCTACATGTATGTATGTGTACAATGTACATGTGTACTATGGTGCCCAAAGACAGAAGATGGCATCAGATTCCTGTTTTAAACAACAAAGAGAAAAAGTTGATTCCTATTACACACAAAGCAGTCCATACCTACCTCTGTGAATAATTTTCAAGTTTTCTTTTAAGTGGTTTAGTGCTTTCACAGTCTAAGGAGGAAAAGGAGAGACAGGATAAAGATCTTTTTCAATAACATAATTTATCAGAAATAATAGGCTACATAGCTCTTTATATACATTTTAAGTTAGCATGTGAACATTCTTTTTTTCTTTTAACTGATGATGCTACATAATATTACATCTGACAAGCTGCATTTACACAATCCTCTACAACAGCTTAAAAAATAATAATAACATGATTTATTAAGTCATTAAAAGTTATATTGTTTTTTTTTTTCTTTTCTTTTTACTGTCTGCGTGTAGATCTGTGCACCCGTGTTGTGCAATGGCACGGAGGTCAGAAGTGGGCTTCGGATTCCCCTGGAACTGGAGTTCTCCTGGAATTGGAGTTACAGACGGTTCTCAGCCGCCATGTGGGTGCTGGGGACCGAACCCGGCTCCTCTACAAGAGCAGTTGGTGCTCTTAACCGCTAGGCCATCTCTCCAGCCCTGTATTGGTTTTTGTACCTCAAACCTTTCCAGGAATAAAAATAGTATAAGAAAGTCCAAGGGACTGGCTATATTATCAATAATGACAATAATTTCTACAAATTCCCAGTTCCTTATATTCATTCATTGGTGCTAGCACTAAGCCCTTTAAGTAAGTTTTGCAGAGCCAGTGTATCTGTTCAGCCAATGTGGCAATTTATCCTATTGCTGGATTGCTACTCATGACTAGAAAATCCTGTTTCTCTAGAAAGGATGGGAAGAAAGAGCTGACAACAGGCCAACAAATTTGCTACTAAAAAAAGAAAACTCAAGACTCTGCTACCATTAAGCTGTATGAGGAATGTAGAAAGTACCATGTATGAGGAATGTAGAAAGTACCAAGTTATCATGCATCTTGTGTGTTTACTCTCCTATTAATTACTAAGAGACTTTTCAAAAGTAATTTTTAAATTTTATTTTATTTTTATTTTGTGTGTATGAGTGTTTTATCTACATGTTCATTAAGGGCACCACATGCATGTAACACCCACAAAGAAGAGAAGAATCTTGGATCCCCTGGAACTGGAGTTACTCATGGTTGTTAAGACCAAGGTGGGTTCTGGGAACCAAACCCAATTCCTCTGGAAGAGCAGCCTGTGCTCTTTTAACACTGAGTCATCATTCCAGCACCCATAAAATAATTTAAAATTTTGTGCTTAGTATTATATAAGATGGTGACTAAGTCTAGGAACATAAGCAAACATATATTAAATAACATTAATATATATATTGAAATACATGGTAAAATAATTATGTATCCTCTCTCTTAATTTCATGGTCATCATGTTATGCAGTGGTTAAGAGTAAGATTATACAAACAGGGTGTAGTGGCTTCAACCATCACAATTCAAATTCATATAAATAGCAAAACAAATTAACCTTTCCATGCTTCAGGGTTTATCATCTGTAAAAATGAGACTAGGCTACTTACAACACAGAGTTACCAACAAAATGTCACAGCATCTTGGCTCAACACAAATATTCTTCACTCACCACTAACTACTATCATTATTCTATTATTACATATGGCCACAATACTATTCTAATGTATAATAATACTGTATTCTAATATATGATAGTGGCAAGTTCCAAGACAACACTGTCTTGGTACACTGGAGGGAAGTGACTAAACTGATCAATGTTAAGATTTTTTTTTTTTTGTCTTTTTGAGACAGGGTCTCCCTGTAGTCCCAGCTGTCCTGGAACTCGCTCTGTAGACCAGGCTGGCTTTGAACTAACAAAGATCCACCTGCCTCTGCCTCCCAAGTGCAAGGATTAAGGTGTGCGCCACCACGCCCGGCTCAATGTTAAGATTTTTATGTACTCATCTGAACAACAAATAAGTTTCTAGTTTAACTCAGTCTTCATTTTATAAAATTATACAAGTATACCTATCTTTTTTTAAATTTTATTTATTTTCATATGTGTATGAATGTACTGTCTGCATGCAGGTTTGTGCACCCATGTTGTGCAATGCATGCGGAGGTCAGAAGAGGGTGTTGGATTCCCCCAGAACTGGAGTTAAAAGATGGTTTTCAGCCGCCATGTGGGTGCTGGGGCTTGAACCCAGGTCCTCTGCAAGAGCAGTCGGCACTCTTAACCACTAGGCCATCTCTCCAGCCCCAAGTATACCTATCTTAAAAGTTAGCTAACTCATGGCTTTAATCCCAGGCAGAGGCAGGCGGCTCTCTGTGAGTTCAAGGCCAGCCTGGTCTACAGAGCAAGCTCCAGGCCAGCTGGTACTAAAAGGGAGACCCTGTCTCAAAAAATACCCTGTCTCAAAAAAAGACCAAAAAAAAAAGTTAGCTAACTCATAGAACATTTAAATTTAATTATTTGGCAAAGTGACAAAATTTTAGCATATCAATCTTAAAATGCAATAAAAAACTTTAAAGTTAGCTAAACATACTTATTTCTTACAACTAAAATACAGTCCAGAAATAATATTTTTAATCACTTTTACTAACATTAGTGATTAACAAGATGAGGTGGCAACTGTGGGATAAAATATACCTAGCCACGCGTGGTGGCACATGTCTTTAATCCTAGTACTTGGGAGGCAGAGGCAGAGGCAGAGGCAGAGGCAGACAGATCTCTGGGAGTTCAAGGCCAGCCTGGTCTACAGAGTGGGCTCCAGGACTAGGGAGACCCTGTTCCAAACAAAACAAAACAAAACAAAACAAACAAAAAATACACCTTCTTTGAAGTGGACTTATCATCAGACAAGCTGCAAATTACTTAGAAGGAGGGGCTAAGAGCAAAGCGGAGCCAGCAGCTCTGAGAAGTTGGCAGTGGCATATAAAAAGCCTGTCATGTAGGGCTTGCGTTTGCTTGCCATTTTGCCTCCATGGGTGGAGGACAACACAGAATTCATGCCAGAAAAATGGGTGGCCATGTTGGGAAAGGAGAATCACTGCTCTGGTAGTGAATGTAGGCTTCCCTCCATCACTTTGTAAGCAAGCCTAATTAAATTCTCTCTAGTCTTTAAGATTGGATAGTCTGTTCCTTGTTTTGCCTGGTAACCTGGGAGCTGGCAACAGAAGAAGGGTGGAATGCTACATTCCCTCTGAGTAACCTCCCCCCACCCAAAGAAGTCTCTGAGACAGCAACTGACAGATGAACTAAACTTGAGAGGGCTGACTGAAGAAGAAACTGGAAGTCACATGCAAGCACAATATCTGTCTCACAATCTGTTGATAATTCTGCTTATACCAACTAAGCAGGCACATATCATCAGTTCAGATTCCCTAGGTTTCTGATACCTTTTCTATTTGGAAAAAAAAAAAAAAACTGTAAGCATTTGTCAACTAAAAGATTCAGAGGAGGAAAGAAAGTGACCATGAACTCACTTTTAGAACTATAAACATAGTCAAATGAGCACTTCTTTTCCTTTTTGGTACCCTAAACATGAATTGATCAATTTGTTCATAACGCTGGTTATTAAAATTGCTAGTCGGGGGCTGGAGAGATGGCCTAGCGGTTGAGAGCGCTGACCGCTCTTACAGAGGACCCGGGTTCGATCCCCAGCACCCACATGGCGGCTGAGAACCGTCTGAAACTCCAACTCCAGGAGAACTCCAGTTCCAGGGGAATCCGACACCCTCTTCTGACCTCCGCGGCATTGCACGACACGGGTGCACAAACCTACATGCAGACAGTACACTCATACACATACAAAAATAAATAAAATAAAATTAAAAATTATAAAAAAAATAAAATAAAATAAAATAAAATAAAATAAAATTGCTAGTCAACATTTAAAATGGTTTAGATCAGATAATCTCGCTCTTAAGCCACAGGAAAATATACTTATCTGAGGGCTTCAATTACAGAGCTTCAAAAAAACTTGTGTCATTCTGACTAGCTCAGGAGTAAGTGTAGGGATATAATCTATTTAAAGGGGGAAATGAGGGGCTGGAGAGATGGCCTAGTGGTTACGAGCGCCGACTGCTCTTGCAGAGGACCTGGGTTTGATCCCCAGCACCCACATGGTGGCTGAGAACCGTCTTTGACTCCAGTTCCAGGGGAGTCCGACGCCCTCTTCTGACCTCCCTGGCATTGCACAACACGGGTGCACAGACCTACATGCAGACAGTACATTCATATGCATAAAAATAAATAAAATTAAATTTTAAAATTTTTTCAAAAAAAAGTTTAAAAAAGGGGAAATGAACATAAAATAGCACTTCTATCTTATTTAAATCATGACCTCTTACAGTTGAGATCTGAATGAGAACAACATTGTCAACATTTGTAGACCATGGTTTTGTTTGTTTGCTTTGTAGACCATGTCTTTAAAAGTGTTCTTCAGACCTGCTATGTTAAGTATCCTTCTTAAGTCACTTTCTCTCTAATCCTGCCACAGATAATATTCCTGAGAAAAGTAAAAACCACTTGTAAAGCACATTTAAAAATACTACACAACTTCTTTATATAATTACACGTACAACAGTTTGAAAATCAAATACTTACTGCTAAAGTGATTTTGCCTAAAATTTCTTCTGGAATAACATCATCTAATACACTATATACATATTTGTAAAACTTATCAAACGAGGTAGACATGAGTTCCATACAGATCCAACAGTCACCCTGTAAAACAATAAATATCAGTTAGTTACATATCTTATCATTAAATACTACCACCTTGCCTTTCTTTACTTAAAATAGAAACAGAATTAAGAAAGAATCAGCCTTTTTCTGAATTTCAAACTAGTGATAAGTGCTGGTTCTTTATTAAAAGCTCTGGGAAGAAAGAATAGCCTCCTCAGGTTTAAACATGAAATATATGGCTAAAGGCAATTTCATTCGCTCTTAATTTTATGGACACGAACAGTCTTAAATAGAAAACTTTTGTGCTTTAATAAAACAAATCAGTTACTGTCACAATTGAACATACAATTAGAAAATTGATGGAAAACCATTCTTTCTCATTGACAAAAAAAAAAAACATTCATCTTGAGAAACTAATAAAACAACTTAGAATAGAAAGAAAAAACGGGGGGCTGGAGAGATGGCCCGACTGCTCTTGCAGAGGATCAGAGTTCGATTCCCAGCACCCACATGGCGGCTGGGAACAGTCTTTGACTCCAGTTCTAGGAGAATCTGACACCCTCTTCTGACCTCCGTGGCACTGCACAACACAGGTGCACAGACCTGCATGCAGACATAAAAAAATAAAAATAAAAAAAAAAATGTTTAAAAAAGAAAGAAAAAAAAAGTAGGGAAGCATATATAATGCAGCCTTGCTCAAAGCTTCCTAGGTGAGGCCTACCTTCTCTCTCTCTTTCTCTCTCTCTCTCTCTCTCTCTCTCTCTCTCTGTGTGTGTGTGTGTGTGTGTGTGTGTGTGTGTGTGTGTGTGTGTGTGTCTTTTTGACTCAGCATCTCCCTGTAGCCCTTGCTGTCCTGGAACTCAGAGTTCCATCTGCCTCTGTCTCCTGAGCACTGGGATTATAGGCATGTGCCACCATGCCCAGCTGGTGAGGCCTACTCTTAACAAAAATATCAGTCATCTCACTCAATATTCCCTGACCCTTTCTGTTCCATGCAGCCCTTACAGTGCTATTATTCATTTATTATGTTTATCTTAAACCTTTTCTACTAAGCAATTTTATTAAAAAATAGACATGCAGAAGTCCCTGTTTAGTCAATGCTTTACTCTCTGTGGTAACCTACAGTCACTGTGACCTGATAACATTGAAGGGATGTTTAAGTAATAATTCATGAATTTGAAACTATGTGCACTTCTGAGCATGGTGATAGCATCTTGTGATGTCCTACCCCATTCCACCATTGATGAGTCATCCCTTTAATCCAGTGTATCCATACTTTTATCGTACTGACTCCGTAATTACTTAGTAAACATTCTAGTTATTAGATCAACTGTTCTAGTATTACAGTGCTAAGTCCAAATGCCCTTGTTATAACTGTTCTATTTTATGATTAGTATTTTTATTTTTTTTTAAACCTTTTTTTTTTATTTATTTATCTTTGTATGTGTAGGAATGTACTGTCTGCATGCAGCTCTGTGCACCCGTGTCGTGCAATGCTTTGGAGGTCAGAAGAGGGTCTTGGATTCCCCTGGAACTGGAGTTCTCCTGGAATTGGAGTTACAGACGGTTCTTAGCCGCCATGTGGGTGCTGGGGATCGAACCCGGGTCCACTGCAAGAGCGTCGGTGCTCTTAACCGCTAGGCTATCTCTCCAGTCCCATGATTAGTATTTTTAAAATATTTTACTTATTGTTTTTATTTTACATATATGAGGGCACTGCCTGCATGAGTGTCATGCAATCCCCATGGCAGTCAGAAAAGGGGCACTGAATCCCCTGGAACTGGAGTTATAGACAGTTGTTAGCTGCCATATGGTGGTGGCCCTCTCCAAGAACAGTCAGTGCTTTTAACCACTGAGCGATCTTGCCAGTTTCACAATTAGTATCCTTAAAAATCAATTAATGTGCCAAATTTATAAGTTAAAGTATGTATGTATAAGAACAAACAACATTTAGAAGTCTCAGAAGTCTCAGGCATCCACTGTATGTCCTGGAATGCACCTCCTGAGAGAGTGAGGGAAGTCTCCTGTAAAGTTAACACTTTATAGAATCATCCCTATATTCCTTCTCCAGTTGTTCCAGTCATTGGTGTAAAGAAAGGCTACTGGTTTTTCTAGGTTTATTTTGTATCCCACCACTTTACTGAAATTTTTAATCGTTTCTAAGAGTTTTCTGGTGGAATTTTTAGCATCACTTAGGTAAACTATCATATCATCTACAAAAAGGGATAGTTTTACTTCCTTTTTTCCAATTAGTACTCCTTTAATTTCGCTTTCTCCCCTTACTGCCCTAGCAAAGCATTTCAAGCACTATATTGAAGAGGAGTGGTGATAGTAGACAGCCTTGCCATGTTCCTGCCTTTAAGAGGAATGCTTCCAACTCTTCTCCATTTAGGATGATGTTGGCTGTGGGTTTCTTATATATGGCTTTGATTATATTAAGGAATGATCCCTCCAGTCCAATCCTCTAGGATTTTAAGCATGAACTACTTTAAAAACAAAGAAGTAAGAAAACAAATGACCAACTCAAACGATGGAGTAAAGAGATGAACAGAGACTTCACCAGTAAGGAAGTAAAGATGGCTGAGAAACATCTTAAAAAGTGTTCAACATCATGAATAATTAAGGAAATGCAAATTAAAACCACACTAAGGTATCATCTCACTCCAATAAGACTAGCCACGATCCAAGAAAACAAAAGACACCAAATGCTGGAGAGGTTGTGGGGAAAGGGGAACATTCATCCACTGCTGATGGGAATATAAACTGGTACAACCACTGTGGAAAGCAGTGTGGAGAACCCTTAAAAAACTCAAAATGAGCTTACCATATGACCCAGTCATACCACTCCTGGGTGTATATACCCACAAGATGCATCCTACCGCAAAGATACATGCACAACTATGTTTATTGCAGCTCTCTTCACAATAGGCAAAGAGCTGGAACCAACCCAAATGCCCCTCAACTGATGACTGGATAACAAAAATGTTGGACACAATGGAGTTCTATGAAGCAGTAAAGGAAGATGACATCATGAGCTTTGCTGGTAAATGGATGGAACTCGAAGCCATTATACTAAGTGAAGTAACACAGTCCTAGAAAAAAAAGGCAAATGGTTTCCCTCATTTGTGGATGCTAACACCAAATCCCCAGTTGGCAGGCAAACTGAGCAACTTTATTATTATATTTCATTGTATCTGAAAACAACTGTGCTATTCCAATGTGAATCTCTAAATGGGCTCTAGAATTGTCCTACCACTTGTATTCACACATTGTAATTACCATATATGAATGGAAGATATGTATTCATATTCTATTCATATTCTTTTTACCTGCATGCAACTGTTAAAATGTGAATCTATTAATGTGTTTTGGAATTAACCTAGAGTTTATTTTCAGAATTTGTAACTTTGACTTATGTGGAGTGTACATATGCATATTTTAGAATATAAAATTAAAGGGAACAAAAAAAGAGAAGCAATTCTAGATTTGATTGAGAAATGATGTATGACCTATGGAAAAAGTTTAATAACAAAAAATTATGTAAATATATAAAGAAAGGATATGAGGTAATGGCTAAGTTAATTAGCTTGATTTAGCTATTCTACAAGGTATTCATATAGTAAAACATGATGCTTTATTTGTCAACCAAAAAAAAAAAATCCCCAAATAATTAAAAAGAAATTTGGAATTCAAAAAAAAAAAAGAGAGAGAGAAACATATTCAAAAAACTGACCAAAACAGTAAACTTGTGCATTGAAAAGGTTATAAAAGACTGAGAAAGATGCAAGACAGGACTTAACATGTATGACAGAGTCCATAAGCTCTGGTGGGGGGGCAGGACATAAGAGGCAGGCATGGATGGGGGAATGAGTCTAGATTTGATTGAGAAATGTTGTATGAAATGCACTCAATAAAAATTAACTTAAAAAAAAAAAGAATCATCCCATGACTAGGAATGTATCTTTGATATTCCGTAAACTACAGAAAGAAAAAAGAAAACCCAGAAAACACTCAACTATTTCACCAAAGGTAAATATTGAAGAGATTATCTAAAATTACACTTCTCAAATACTAAACAGTCCATGAGAGGTAAAGATGGAAGGCATGGGAAATGCGAGTATCAACAGATATGTGACTAGAGGTTTGCATCATCTGAACAGAGGCTATGATGCTTAGGAAAGTAAAACCACCATCAGGAAAAGAACCAAACTCATGTTAAGCAACACTGGTGCCCAGGTGTGTTAAGATCTTCTGCCAATAACCTTCTACCCTTCAACCCTCATCGAGACTTGATTTCATATGAAGCAGATGCCTCTTAAGGGAAAATCACTAGCCATAAATAGAATTCAGTTTCTCTGGGTCTTTTCTTCAGTTAACCCTCACAACACAAGCATATTGAGCTCACATGTATGCAGAGCAAGCACCATGAAGAACACTGAGTAACAGCATTCTTACAACGGGACCACTTGCTAGAACACTTAAGTTTGCTAAATGACTCTACAGAATGTTTTTGTAAAGCGTATTTGACAGAGTGAATTTTTACTTCTACTTCCCTTCTTCTCTATGCCTCTTTTCTTCAGTGTTCTCAGAGAGCAGTTCTCCCAGAAGATTCACAACAATTTTATCATTAGTCAATTGGAGGAAAAAAAAAAAAAAAACACTTAGAGCAAAACCACCAAGTAAATAACACTGACAATGGAAGGATGCCTTATGCTGAGAGCCTGGATGGCCTGGCTCATTGTCTGGGATCTCCTACCTTCTGTTTTTGTAGGCCTAGGCTCCTCCCTTCTCATCTATGAAATGAGACAGCTCTACCACCCTCAAAGGACTATGCAATAAAGGTCAAGTGAGTTAACACATGTAAAATATATAAGAGCAAGTACTTGGCAGATGCTATAAGCTACAGTTATGATGTTAAAAGGCAGAAGTGATGGGAAAATAGGCAAACAAAAGAGAAAGGTATGGATCAGAGGGAATGACAGAAGGAGGAAACTGAAGAGGCTGGAAAGATGGCTCTGACTGCTCTTGCAGAGGACCAGGGTTCGATTCCCAGCACCCACATTGCAGCTAAGAACTGTCTTAGGCTGGGCGTGGTGGCGCATGCCTTTAATTACAGCACTCGGAAGGCAGAGGCCGGTGGATCTGAGTTCAAGGCCAGCTTGGTCTATATAGCGAGCTCCAGGCCAGCTGGGACTAACGGGAGACCCTGTCTCAAAAAAACAAAAAAACAACAACAACATAAAAAAAAAAAAAAAAAAAAAAAAAAAAAAAAAAAAAATAGAAAACTGAGAGCTGAGAATGAGAAGGAAAGACAGAGAGACGGAATAAAAGTGCAAGCCAGGGTTGTTTCTGCAGTTTCTAAGGCACAAAACCCAACATAAAAGTTCTTATCTCTAACAGCTCCCTTTGTCCACAAGTAAAAACAGAAAACAGCAATGAGCTACATTGAAAGAAGGAAAAGAGGAAGGAGAGAGGAGAGACCAAGAGGATATAAACACTTGAGTAAGCTGCCTAAAAAAGTATAGCCCATAGCCTGGCATGGTGGTGCATGCCTTTAATCTCAAGCAGATCTCTGTGAATTCAAGGCCAGCCTGGTCTACCTAGTGAGTTCCAAGATAGTTGGAGCTACAGGGAGACCCTGTCTCAAAAAGACCACAAACAAAAACAAACAAACAACAAAAAAAACCCAACAAAAACCAGGTAGTAACATTACTCTCATGTGCAAACCAAATTGCAACAACCACATGCCTGAAACACAAAAGAAATTACTGAATAAGGATTTACTGAGAAATAAAGGTGAATGATAAATACTCAACTTGTAAAATAACACAAAGTTCCTGAAAATAAAAATCCATATATCAACAGCAGATGTACAATCCAACGGCAACATTAGAAAATCAGATATTTACAGACTCCTTTCACAAAGAAATTAAAAGTACAGGCTGCATGGGAATATATCTAAAAAAAAAAAAAAAAACAGGAAAAATCCTTATAAAATCAACTACAAAATGTTGCTAAAAGACCCTAACAAGCCAAACAAATGGAGACATAGACCACACTAAAAAATGCGAAGACTCAAGATCAGACAGACATTAAACTCCCCACACCCCAACAGTCAACAAAATTTTAGTCAGAATGTTTATGGATCTGAACAAGCTGACCCTAAAACTTACATAGAAAATTAGAGCAAGGAGTAGCCAAGACAAAAAAACCACCATGAAAAGATAAATGTCCCAGTGGAACAGGCTTTGCACATAAAGAAATCTCCTACATGACTGGTATAACTGAGCAAACAGTGAATGCCCTTCTGCACAAAATTCACAAATATAAATACAAAACCTCAAAAAGAACTGTGCATGTGTGTGCATGTGTTTGTGTGTGCAAGTTCATATAGGTGCATATGTATACAGGCCAGGTCAACCTTGGCTATTCTTCCTCAAGTACTGTTTGAGGCAGGAGCTCTCATATGACCTGGGACTCACCAGCCTAGACTGGCTCATCAGCAAGCCCTAGGGAGCTGCCTATCTTGGCTCCCCAGTCCTGGGATTATCAGAATGCACAGCCAGCCTTTTTGTTTGTTTATAAACATGGGTTCTGGAATTCAAACTGAATTCCTCCTGCTTGCATAGGAAGCACTTTATCAACTAGGCTATTCCCTAGTCTCTTCAAATGGATGTTTCTGAAATGCAAATCTTAAAACTTTTATAGGAGTTTCTCATCTCTTCAGTATAGGGGAAAAAAAAATTCCTCCCTCAAAACAGGAGAGAACAAATCACAAAAGCCTGTCAAATTTACTTATCACAATAAAAACTTCTATATGATAAGGGGTACCATAACAAAAGGTTAAAACTACACATTTTGACATAAAGAAACAAAAAAGACACAACACCAAATTCCAGGTGCCAAACAGGACATGAGGTAAATTTAACACTGGAAACCACAAATTAAGCTGGCCACTGACTGACCCATGAATTGCTATAGAAATTCTTCTTCATCAAAGGTAGACCTGTGTACAATCACTACAGGAAAAATTGAGACAACACCCATTTACAATGAAGATACTTTTACTTAATCTCCAGGAACATATAAAGAATTTATCACCTAGACTGTCAAAGAGACATGTAAAATAATGTTCATTTCCTCCCTTACTGTTTATATTCACACACACACACACAAAAATATATATATATAAGAATTATTTTAAGAACCAAATATATTTATTCACAATACTATATGGTAATTAAACAAATATATATATGCAGATCTATATTTATATGGACAAAATTTTAAACTAAGTCAAATTTACATGGAGGAAATACATAGGAGGATTCATTTATATGAGTGGGGAAAATACATGAAGTAATACTATATATGAAGTAAAAAAAATACATATGGAAAGCTTAAAAAAGTAAATGAAATATTTTAGGTAGTGTTTGTCACCAAAGAACAAAAAGGAAAGCAAAATAGGGGCTTTAGCCACATTTACAATGTTTAATAAATGTATCAAAATGCTAGTATATTACATGTAGGTTTGAGCATAGTATAAATTCTCTGTATGTCTGAAATATTTCACAATTTAAAAAACAGCAAAGACCACCTTAAGAGAAAACAAGTGAAACATAAGAAACTAGTGATCAGAATACAGAAAACAAATATACTTGATATCAATAAAACTGATAACCCTCTAGCCAGAACAATTAGAAGAGATAAAGGAGACTACATAAAGGAAAGACTTCATCAAGAGAATATAACAACTACATACGTGCCAACAGATGGGAGTTCCCAATTTCATAAAAAGAAACACTAATGGGCATAAAAGATCAGACAGATCCTAATACAATAATAGCAAGTGATTTTAATAAACCCACTCTCATCTATACAATGCATCCAAACTGAAAAATCAAATGGACGAACAGATATATGTAGAATATTCCATACAACAGATATGGAATACAGATTCTTCTTAGCAGCTCCTGGCAACCTTCTCTGAGACATATCAAATTCTAGCCCACAAAACATATCTTAAAAACAAAAAGAACCAAAATAATTCTTTGCATAGTATCAGTTCAAAGTAGAATACAAGGATCCATATCCAGAGAAACCACAAAAACTAAATACTTAGAGACTGAATAACAAACTTCTGAAACAGTGCATCACTCAAGAAATCAAGAATGAAACTAGAAACTTCTAGAACCAAAAGAAAAAGAAAGCATAATTTACCAGAACCTTTGGGATACACCTAAGCTGCTTTTAGAGGAAAATAAATATGCTATGAGCATTTACATTTAAAAGGCTGGGGGGGGGGGGTCCCAAATAAATTACCTAAAATATTTTGGTCTTAAAAAAAAATGTAATGCCTGGTCTCCATAGTGAGTTCCAGGACAGCTGGAGGGAGACCCTGTCTCAGTAAGACAAAAAAAAAAAAAAAAAGTAACAAGCTAAATCCCAAAGTAGCAGATAGCAAGATCTAACAAATGTCATGGTAGAAATTCCTAAAATAGAGATGAGACAAAAGGAATAATATATAGAATCAATCAAAGAAATAGTGATTCTTTGATAAAAGTAAACAAAATGGACAGGACTCTGGCCAACCCTACCAAAGATGGAGAAAAGACCAAAATAATAAAACTAAGAGTTGAGACTGGAGATATTACAATAGATTGCAATGAAAGTCAAAGAATCACCAGTGAATGCTTTGAAAACTTAAGATTTCCCCGAACCAGAAGATCTAAAAGAAATGGATAAATTTATAAGCACTATGACTACCAAAATTAAATCAAAATAAAAACAACCTNGTGCCACCCTGGGCAGGTTGTTGTGTACTGTATAAGAAGGCAGGCTGGGCATGAGCCAGGGGAGCATGCCAGTGAACAGCATTCCTCCATGGCCTGTGCTTCAGCTCCTGCTTCCAGGTTCCTGCCCTGAGTTCCTGCCTTGGGCTCCCTAAGTGATGAACTGTGACCCAGGAGATGTAAGCTGAATAAACCCTTTCCTCCCCAAGTTGGTGTCAGTCAGAGTGTTTTGTCACAGCAATGGAAGACAGACTAGAACATGAGGTATTATGCTTCCAAGGAATGTTCATACTGCTTTTAGTATGTTTCATTAAAAGCCAACACCAGCCAGGCATGGTGGTGCATGCCGTTAATCCCAGCACTTGGGAGGCAGAGGCAGGCAGCTCTCTGTGAATTCAAGGGCCAGCCCAGTCTACATAACAAGCTCTATGCTAGCTGGGACTAAAGAAAGACCCTGTCTCAAAAAGGCAAAAAAAAAAAGCCAACATCAATGTTCCTTTAACTGTTGTATAAAATAAAAAAAAAAAAGGAACACTACTAAACTCATTTTATAAGCTAGTATTAACCTGAAATCAAAACCATATATGGATACAGACAGACAGACAGACACAGACACACACACACACACACACGCAAAAACTATAGGTCAATTGCCCTGATGAACATAGATGGAATAATTTTCAGTAAAATACTTACAATGGAATTCAAGAACACATTAATATCAAGTTAGTTTGATCCCAGTAATGCAAAGATTGTTCCACATATATACATAATGTAATACAACATACATAAAACTTAAGGATAGAAATCACAGATTACCTAAAAAGATGCAGAAAAGGCCTTTGACAAAGTTTAACATTCTGTAGTCATAAAAGCCCTGAAGAAACTAAAAATAGAAGGAACACAGTTCAATATAAAAAAAGGATATATAGGACAAACCTATAATCAATTAGAAAACCTATAACCATTTCCTCAAATATCAGACAATACAAAGGTACCCACTCTTTCCATTCTTATTCAATGTAGTGCTTGAAAACTTATTACTAGCCACAGTAATAAGATAAGAAACAAAAAGAATACAAATAATAAAGAAGTTGTCAGATAATCCCTATACAGACCCTACAGACTCCACCAGAAAACTCCAGATTTGATAAATACATCAAAGTAGCAGGAGATAGAGAGGAGATTATATATCTCCAATATCCAGTAGTAGTCTTTCCATATGCCAGAAATGAACTTTACCAGAAAGAATCAAACTTAAAAACAACAACAAAAATGTCACTCAAAATAGCTTTTAAAATGACCAATTAAATAACTAGTAATAAACCTAGCCAAGTGGACAAAACTTTGTAACAAGGAAGTGCCTGGGATAATGGTTCAGTGGTTAAGAGCACTGACCACTCTTGCAGAGGACCCATGGACAATTTACAATACCTACATGGAGGCTAAGAAACATCCTCGACTCCAGTTTCATGGGAATTTAACACCCTCTTCTGTCCTCCGTGGGCACTGTACCACAAGGGTACACTCGTACAGGAAGGCAATACACTCATACACATAAAATAAAAATAACTAAAATGTCTTAAAACCATGGGAGGAAGAAACTAAAGACAATGAGAGATGGAAATCTTATACTCATGGACTGACAGAATTAATATTGTGAGAATAATTAGATTTATATGACCAAACTTACCTACAGATTCAAAACAATTCCCACCCAAAATTCCAATGGCATTCTGCCCAGAACTAGTTTAAAAAAAAGGCAACAACAAAAGTAAACAAAACACCTAGTAGCCAAAGCATTTCTAGTCAGGAAGAGCAAAGCTGGAAGCATCCAACACATGACCTAAACTATACCTCAGGGCTACAGTAACAAAAACAGACACATAGACCAATGGCATACAAGAGAGGACCCAGAAATAAATCCATAATGCTATAGCCACCACATCTCTGGAAAAGAAGAGACAGCCTCTTCAACAAATGGTGAGAAAACTGGACATCCACATGTCATAGAATGAAACTAGGTCCACATCTCCAACCCTGTACAAAAAGTTAATAAAAAATGGATCAAAGACCTTAATATAAGATTTGAAACTGCTAAAGGAAAACAGGACATTTCAAGATGGAGGCATCGGCAAGGATTCCAATAGCATAGGAAGCAATCCTAAGAACTGGAAAATGAGATTATATAAAGTAAAAAAGCTGTACACCAAAGAAAACAGAAAGCAGAGTAAAGAGGCAGCCCACAGAATGGGAGAAACATTTTTACCAGTGAGACATCTGACAAGGGACTAATAGCTAGAATCTCTGAAAAACTTCAAAAATTAAACACCAAAAAAGTCATTCAATTAATAAATAATGAACAGGCAGCTCTCAAAGAATACAAATGAAAAGAAATAGTTGAAAAACGTTTTCAACATTCTTACCTATCAGTGAAATACAAATTAAAACCGCTTTGAGATTCCATCTCACCTCAGTCAGAATGACTATCATCAAGAAAACAAGCAAAAAGTACTGATGAAGATGAAGAAAAAGAGTAACCCCTACAAAATGCTGGTAGGAATGTAAACGTATCCAGACACTATGGAAATCAATATGGGGGAACCTCTCAAAAAAACTAAAAGTAGAACTACCATCCGGTCCAGCTATACAACTCCCACTCCTGGGCAAATACCTGAAGGACTCTCAGTAAACATAGCACAGAAAATACTTGCACATACATGTCTATTCCTGAACTATCCACAATGGTCAAGATATGGAAGCAGCCTTGATGCCCATCAACAGATGAATGTTAAAAAAATGTGTAAAATATATATATATATATATATATATTCTCATATATATAATGGAATTTTATTCAGTTATATAAAGAATGAAATTATTTTATTTGCAGGAAAGTGGATGAAACTGGTTGTCATTACATTAAGCAAAATAAGCCAGATTCAGAAACACACTGCATATTTTCTGCCATATGCAGAAAGTAAACTTAAATTTATAAAAATGTAGGACATGAAAAAGCTAGAAAGGGGACTGAACTCAGGAGGCAGAGGCAGGCAGATATCTGTTAAGTTCAAGGCCAGCCTTGTCTATACCTGGGGGTGCCAGGGACACCCTGTCTCAAAAAAAGGGGAGGGAGGACTGAGATGGGAGGAAGAAATCTAAAGGAAAGGGAAAGATGGACAAGACAGGTACTCAAGTATGACAGGAAAGCAGAAGGGAGAGGCATTAGGAAATGAAATTAGCTAGAGGGAGGAAGCAGAGCAGGGAAGTGCAGGTAGTGGGCAAAGAAGAAACTATAATGAGATACTGTATAAAAATGTCCTCCATAGGGGCTGCAGAGATAGCCTAGCGGTCAAGAGCACCGACTGCTCTTGCAGAGGACCCGGGTTCGATCCCCAGCACCCACATGGCGGCTGAGAACCGTCTGTAACTCCAATTCCAGGAGAACTCCAGTTCCAGGGGAATCCGAGACCCTCTTCTGACCTCCGCGGCATTGCACGACACGGGTGCACAGACCTGCATGCAGACAGTACATTCATACACATCTACAAAAATAATAAATTAAAAAAATGTTTTTTTTTTTTTTTTTTTTTTTTTTTTTTAAAAAAAAATTAATTATATTAAAAATCTAACACCAATTTCATCCTGTCTTTTGGGTTTAGGGCTCATTTATTTGTCCTTCAAGTGTTTTTTAGCTGCGTAATTAGATCATTTATTTGTTCCCTTCTGTTTTTATTTGGATGTGAGGACTTAAGGCTTATAAATTTCCTCTCAAGACTGCTTTTATTTTTCTATTTTTATTTTATTTATTTATTTTTATAATGTGGTGATGTACTTTTCTGCATGTAGGTTCTGTGCACCCGTGTCGTGATTACGCGGAGGTGAGAAGAGGGTGTTAGATTCCCTGGAACTGGAGCTCTCCTGGAATTGGAGTTCAGACGGTTCTCGGCTGCCATGTGGGTGCTGGGGATCGGGGGATCGAACCCGGGTCTCTGTAAGAGCAGTCGGCTGCTCTTAACCACTAGGCTCATCTCTCCAGCCCCAAGATCTGCTTTCTAAAGTATCCCACAAAACAATTTTGTTTGTTGTTATTGTCTTTTTCATTCGGAGTCCGATGAATCTTATTTCACGCTTTTTTTCTTTGACCTATTCATTATTTAGGATGGTGTTCTTCAAGTTTCCATGTGTTTCTTGTAGCTAGTTGGGCTTATTCTGGTGTTCATATTTGAGCTTTATTTCAAATCTTTTTATCTGCTGAGAATTCTTTTGTGTCCTGTATGTGGTCGATTTTGGAGAATCCATGAGGTTCTGAGTAGACCAGGTGTTACTCTACTGGGTGTTTGGGTTGAATATTTGGTAGATGTCTGGTGGGTCCATTTGATGTATTTATATTGTTCAAGTCTGAATTGTCTCTGGTTATTTTTGTTCCAGTTTGATTTATCAGGGCTCAATGGGGGTGTTGAAGGTTCTCACTTTAGTGTGTTGAATTAATCTGTGTCTTGAGGTTCTGCAGAGTAGTGTTTATAAAGTTAGGTGGACCAAAGTTTGGTGCACAGAGATTTTAGGACTTGTGAAGTCTTCATGGTAAGTTGTTCCTTTGACAAGATGCAATGGCTCTCTGTCTCTTCTGATTGTTTTTACTTTGAGATCACAAATCAAGCGAATCCATGAAATAGAAAAAAAGAAACAAATAAATAGAATCAGATCAAAGCTGGTTCTTGAGAAAATAACAGATAAAGACCTCTAGCTCAGTTAACCAACAAAAAAAAAAAAAAAAACAGAGAGAGAAGAAAACTTAAATCAATAGTATTCTGTGTAAGGGAAATGATGAAAGGGTAACATCACAACAGAGAAAAATCCAGACAATCATTACAGAGATACTTCAAAAACCTATACTCGTAAGTTTGAAAACCTAATGAGAAATTGATGAATATTTTGAAATCCTGGGAAGCAAAAAAAGCTTAAGGAAGAAGAGATTGACAGTTTACAGACCCCATAACATAAATTTGAGGAATAGAGGATGTAATAAAAAACTCCACAAGTAAAAAAGCCTGGACCCAGATAGATTCACAGCAGAATTTTATAAAACATTTAAAGAGGTCCTACAACCATTACTATATTGTTCGAAGGATACAAACAGAGGGAATTTATTCTTCTATGAGCAGCATCATTTAATAAAAACGGCAAAGATGCAGCTACAAAGAAACCTGCCGGGCGTGGTGGGCACGCCTTTATCCTAGCACTTGGAGGAGAGGCAGCGGTATCTTTTGTGAGATTAAGGCCACCTGGTCTTACGAGTGAGTTCAGGAAGCTGGGACTACAGGGAGACCTGTTTTGAAAGACAAAAAAAAAAAAAAAAAAAAAAGAATATAGTTGTCATCATGCTAGATGAAAAAAATTCTCCACAAATACTTGAGATTCAGACCCTAACAGATGATCCATCATGACAAGTTGGATTTCTCAGAGTTGCTGGGATGCGGTTCAACATACATAATCAATAAATATAAAACACAAAAATGGTGAAGAAAAAATCACACAATCATTCAATTGATGCAGAAAGATCCAGCATCTGCTTCATGTTTTAAAGTCCTAGAAATTGGACTGAAGGGAATTCGTCAACTGATCAGAAGTCATATATACGCATACACTGCAATCATCCCTAAAGGAGAAACTGGAACAGTTCTTTAAGGGTGGGGAAGCCACAAAGCTGCCCCTTATCGGCACTTACTCTTCAACATAGTTGCTTTTTTTTTTTTTTTTTTAGGTGTATCACACCTGGTTAGAAGGTGGTTTACCCCATGTGGGTGCTGGGATCGAACACGGGACTCTGGAAGAGAGTCAAGTCTTCTGCTGGCATTTTCAGCCCCAAAATAGTGATTTGAATGCTTCTTAAGGTGTAGCAGGTTCAAGAAGGAATTAAAGGGAGTATTGAATCAGAAAAAGAAGAGTTAGCCCTATTTTTTGGCAGATGATATGATTAGCTTGCCTAAGGGATCTAAAAACTCCACAGAAAACTACTAGAAACCAACCATCCACAGTTCCAGTAAAGTGGCAGGATACAAAATTAATCTTGGAAAAATCAGTAGCCTCTTTTTTACACCAACAATAAAGTGGAGAAGATTAGAGACTTCATGCATCAATCAAAATTACTCAAAAATATAACTGGAACGGAATACGCGTACGACAAAGATAAAAGCTTCTGAAATACAAAAATTTTAGAAAAAAAGCCTGAATAGAGGAGGATTGAAAAAATGAAGTCAATGATGCGGATGATCTTCTTGCTCAATTTGGAACACGTTGGCATTAAATATAGGAAAATGTCCAGTTTACTCAAATTGTTATAACAGATTAATGGAACCATCAAAATCCGCCAGATTCTTCACACTTGTAAAAAAAATAAAGTCTTTAAATTCATTTGAAAAAAAAAAAGACCAAATAGCTAGAAAAGGCTACGAGTGAAAAGTGCAATACAGGGTGGGGGGGGGTTGCTTAATCCAATTAAGCTATATTCAGGGCCATTCATAAGAGGTATAAAACAGCTGGTCTGATACAGAAACGATCTGTTGACCAATGGAAGAAATTGAAGATCCAAANTTTTTTTTTTTTTTTTTTAGGTGTACATCACCACACCTGGCTTAAAGGTGGTTCTTAGCCACCATGTGGGTGCTGGGAATCGAACCCGGGACCTCTGGAAGAGCAGTCAGAGCTCTTAACTGCTGAGCCATTTCTCCAGCCCCCAACATAGTGCTTGAAATGCTTCCTAGGGTAGCAAGTCAAGAAGGAAATTAAAGGAGTATTGATCAGAAAAGAAGAAGTTAAGCTATCCCTTTTTGCAGATGATATGATAGCTTACCTAAGGGATGCTAAAAACTCCACCAGAAAACTTCTATAACGATTAAGAGTTTCAGTAAAGTGGCAAGATACAAAATTAACCTGGAAAAATCAGTAGCCTTTCTTTACACCAACAATAAACAAGTGGAGAAGGAATATAAGAAGACCTTCCCACTCACAATAGCCTCAAAAATAAAATACCTGGGAACAAACCTAACCAAAGATACCAAAGATCTCTACAACAAAAAATTTAAGCCCCTGAAGGAGGAGATTGAAAATGACATCAAATGATGGAAAGATCTTCCATGCTCATGGATTGGAAAAATTAATATAGGAAAAATGTCCATTTTACTCAAATTGATATACAGATTCAATGGAACCCCAATCAAAACCCCCATGAGCTTCTTCACAAACTTGTAAAAAAAAAATAAAAGTCTTTAAATTCATATGGAAAAACAAAAGACCCCAAATAGCTAAAGCAAGCCTGAGTGAAAAATGCAATACAGGGGTGGGGGGGGGATTGCTCTACCCAACTTCAAGCTATATTACAGGGCCATAGTCATAAAAACAGCCTGGTACTGGCACAAAAACAGATCTGTTGACCAATGGAACAAAATTGAAGATCCAAACTTGAGCTCATATAATTTCAGCCACCTCATATTTGACAAAGGGGCAAAAAAAAAAAACTTCAGTGGAAGAAGGTTAGCATCTTTAGCAAATGGTGCTGGCAAAACTGGATCACCATTTGTAGAACAAAATTAAACCCCTACCTCTCACACCCTGTACAAAAATCAACTCCAAGTGGATCAAAGATCTCAACATAAACCCTGAAACCCTGAAGGTGATAGAAGAAAAAGTCGGTAACAACCTATAAGACATAGGTGTAGGAAAAGACTTTCTAAGTCAGACAGCAGCTGCACAGGAAATAAGGTCAACAGTTGACAAATGGGACCTCATTAAACTCAAAAGCTTCGGTACAGTGAAAGAAACAATCAAGGAAGTGAAGAGAAAATCCACAGAGTGGGAAGAAATCTTCACCAGTGATTCATCTGACAGGACATTAACGTCAAGAATATATAGACTACTCAAAACAAAGAAGAAAGAAAACAAATGACCTACTCAAAAGATGAAGTAAAGAGCTGAAGAGACCCACTTTACCAGTGAGAAAGTAAAGATGGCTGAGAAACATCTTATAAAGTGTTCAACATCATTAATAATTAAGGAAATGCAAATTAAAACCACTCTCAGATATCATCGCACTGCGATACAATTGGCTAAGATCAAGAACACAAAAGACACCAAATGCTGGAGAGGTTGTGGGGAAAGGAGAACACTAATACACTGCTGGTGGGAATGTAAACATGTACAACCACTATGGAAAGCAGTACAGAGAATCCTTAAAAGACTCAAAATGAAGCCAGGCGTGGTGGCACACGCCTTTAATCCTAGCACTTGGGAGGCAGAGGCAGGCAGATCTTTGTGAGTTCAAGGCCAGCCTGGTCTACAGAGTGAGTTCCAGGACAGCTGGGGCTATAGGGAGACCCTATCTCGAAAAGACCCAAAAAAAAAAAAAAAATAAAAAAAAAGACTCAAATGAACCTACCATTGACCAGAGAGCCATACTATCTGGGTATAATACCCACGAGCCTCATCTATGCAAAGGATACATGCACATCCCATTTACTGCAGCTCTCTTAACAATAGAAAGATATGGAATCAACCCAGATGCCCTCACTGATGAGTGGATAAAAAATTGTGGTACATATACACAAAGAAATACATGAGTGTTAAAGAAGAGATGAAATCATAACTCTTTCAGGTTAAATGAGATGAGACTCAAAGATTATGCAAGTGAAAGTAAGACAGTCAAAACAAGCGGCCAGAATGGTTTACTATTTTGTGGAAGCAAACCAAATCCCAAGAGAAGGCAATTGAACATTATTATTAACTTTTTTACCTGAAAGCAACCATATTTTTATATGTAAATCTCTTAATGGGCATCTTAGTTGGTACCCACCAATTACTTCAGACCTGTAATGTACTGTATTAGTGGAAGTATGCTTGCATATTTATAAGAGTAAAATATTAAATTAAAGGAGAAAGTGAACTTACTAAACTTAAAAACAAAAAAGAGAAAGACATGAGAAAGATTCAGGATAGTTTGGCAGAATGCATGATGTGGTATGGGGTGGGGTGGGGAGGGAAAAGGGAATTTATGTCTAAAACTGAACTAGATTATGTTGAATAACCAAAAATCTAATCAAAGCATTAAATTTTTTTAAAGTATTTAAATTTTTATTTTATTTTAATTTATTTGTTATTTTTATTTTGTAAATGTGAATTTATAGGAGAACAACAATTTTGTGCAATGACCACAGAGGTAGAAGAGGTATCGGATTCCAGTGGAACTGGAGTTCTCCTGGAAATTGAGTTTTAGACAGTTCTCGGGCGCCATGTAGGTGCTGGGATCGAACGGTCGGGTCCATTATGTTAAGCTAGGCACTCTCTGCCTTAAAAGTTAAAAAAAAAAAAAAAACAACAAAGATACACTGAAAGGGCGTGGTTTAATCCTAGCACTTGGGAGGCAGAAGCAAGTGGATCTCTGTGAGTTCAAGGCCAGCCTGGTCTACAGAGTTGAGTTCCAGGACAGCCAGAGCTACAGGGAAACCCTGTCCCCAAGAAGGACTCCCCCCCCCCCAAAAAAATAATTATATATTTACACTGAAGGTGCTGGAGAGATGGCTCAGCAATTAAGGGCACTAGCTAGTCTTGCAGAGGGCTGAGGTTCAATTCTTAGCACCTACATGGCAGCTAAGAACAGTTCCAGGGGAAACCAATACCCTCTTCTGACTCTGGGAGCATTGTGCAACATGAGTGCACTTACACACACACAAGCAATACACTCACACCCATAAAATAAAAATAAAATTTGTTTAAATCTATACTGAAGTATTGACATTTAAATTCATTATAGTCTTAACAGAAAATATTCATAAAAGAAATTACGTGAGTCAGAAATACCTCAAATACAAAGAAATATTTACATTGTGTATCTGCTGTTGATCCTTTAATCACAGGAGCTATGAGTGCTGAAAGTTCTGTACATGGTTCTTTACACAGAACTGAGGTACTCATTCATTAGTAATGTATGGCACTTAGCTGAAGATTAGAATTGAAACATACTGTCCTCCAACTTGTTCAAATCAGATATTCATTTATCAGCTAAAACCCAAATAGTTTATCCATACCTCTCTGAAGAGTGCACCATAAAACTGAACAATATAGGGGCAATCGCTACTCCGCATTACTACATCCAAATCCATAAGAAGCTGTTTTTGTTCTTTTTCATCCACTGTTGACCGGATTCTCTGAAAAAGAATGACAAAGGATGTCAGGAAAACATTAAACAGTTTTAGAAACTGGAGTCAGACCTTTACTGTGGGACTGAAAATTACCAAACTTCACAGATATTAGCCAGACAGGAAAACCATGTTTCCTTATACTTTACAACAATACAAAAATAAGCACTGAGGAATTCTTTTGAGGGCATAGAACTTTTGTATCACACATTCATTAATGATGTTAGGAATTATACAACAAAGTTTTGGGGCTATGAAAATTACACCCACATGCAAATACAAAGAAAATCATAAAGAGTATAGGAATTTTCATATAAATAATCATAGGGAGCTTTTCATCTATATGTATATCTTTACTCATCATTTCAGACTTGTAGAGACCTAGCAATCAATGCAACAACAGTCCTCTATCTAGCATCCTAGACAGACAGGGAAGTCCAGAACATAAAACTGAGTACTAGTGTAGATGGAGTGCACAATAAGAATCAGGTCTTCCAGGTCCTGCACTGGGACTCTCTTCCTTCATCAAACTTCCCATATATCAAAGCCAAATATTCTCTCTGACTGTCTATTCATGACTTGGCATGCAGAACAAAAAACCTGCAGGAGAAATAGTAAGGTGAACAATAGGACTCTTTTCTTCTATTCCTAGGCTGATGAGACACGCTGTACAACACAGACCTGGGGCATACCCCTGATCAAACCATACAGCTTCTCTGCACAGGTCCTAGAGACTGCCAGAAAACATCTCCTCCCAACCAGACAACTATAAAATACATTGTGATGAACATTTCCCACTGCACTAGTGAGATAGGATAATCAAGGTCAGAAAATATAAAACATTAATAATGGGACTACAATTTAACATTAAAGCATGCAAAGAACTTCTATCCTCATTAAAAAAAAGTTAACAATGTCACACAGCACCACTGTGTACAACACAAAGCACATACTTACAAGATAAGTTAGTATCAAAAAATACACAAGGTAGCATTTTGTCCTCCAAGACTTCTAGGTATCTGTCCTCAATGTTCTTGAAAGGGATGAATGCAGTCAATTAAATTCTTGAGCCCATTTTACAGAAGAGAAGCCAGAGGCAGAGAAATACAAAACATGTATTCCATGTGACATGAGAACAAGCAGTTAAAGAACAGAAGTCGGTTCTCTCAGTTTTATTGATACTACACCAGGCATTCCATACACTCCAAATACAAAAAAAAAAAAATAGTCATTTACTTAAAATATTTAACTTCTAGCTACAGTTTTTCATACTAAATAAAATTTTAAATTCTTAAACTGAATATGACTGTCAGGTAAAAATAAGAATGCAAACAAATCTTTCCTTCTCACATTTCTACATTTTCGTAGTTTGAGAATTAATTATTTTGCTTCAAAATCAACACTAGCATGTTTGCTCAAAAAGGTTATTTTATAAAAAGGCAAAGTAAGCTTTGTGTTTATTCAAAACATGACAAAGATAATTTTTGAATGAATAATTAATAACCAATGATTATCTGAATCACATTTATTCCTATTTTAATGATACAACTTTGAGTGTGTGGTTGTAAAAATATATGTGAAAAAATCTTTTTAAAGGATCTTAATAACCCAATATATCTAGTTTAAAACAAATTAGTAATTACATATAAACAGAGAAGAAAACTCAAACTATCCTTTGGTCAGGAAAGATTTCTAACAGTTAATGTATTCTCATCATTAAGGGTTTTGTCAAAATGTTTCTGTTTTTACTGTGTGGATTATTATAAATATATTAACATACATGCTAACAAAGCACTATTGTGAAACATGTCCTTCTTGCTATTTTGTTTCCCCTTTCAAATTTTTCATTTGCACAAAGTTTATCTAAGTCTAGAAAAGCATGTTGCCATTAAAACCTCAACAGTTAACAGAGTATTTGACTTTTGAAAACTGATTTCCAAAAAACTCCAGCAGCACTGTATCCAACAGAATGCAGAGATGGTTCTTGGCACAGCTCTAGGCTTTAAGACCACCACACGGCAGGAAAGTCTACTCATCTTCAACACCTTTCTCAGTGTCTTCTATATACACAAAGGAGCACAGAGCAGATGGATGACTGCAGGTCAAAATGAAATTGATGATGCTCCCAGAGAACACCACTTTGTGTTCTCCCAACATTCTGTTCAAATGACTGGCTGTGGACTCCTGGTATTCCATCTGAATTATTTTGTACTGAGCAAGCACAGCTCGATAATTACAATAAAGTTTTGGAGTTGGTGTGTTATTACTTATGCAAACATCTGAGAAACCAAACCAATTCAAAATGCCTAACAGCCTCCCCACAAGGGAATTAACTACAATAATCTACCTAGAATAACAGTAAATTCAAGTTAACAACTTTAATTCAGGCACTTGATAAATAACCCAAGTTGGAAAATATCTAATGACAATTATCCAAATTAGTAAATACTTAGAAACAAAAGTCTTTACCAAAATACTTTTTTTGTGAGAAATCACAACAGTGTCAACACTAAAGGTTTCCATCACTTGAAATAAGTGAAGCCAATACTGCCTAATACTAAAGAACATAATTGCATAAAACTGAATGCATTCATAGGAACAGTAATATTCCTTTCTATTCCTAATCCTATCTTAAATAGAGGCAGAGGAAAATAGACATCCAGATGAAGCTAATTCTGACACTGAAATGTTCTTGTACTCATAATGCTCAGGTAATCTATTAGTATATGCATTGATTTCTAGAACTTTTTCATTTATTTCATCATACATTTAAGCTATATAAGGCTGATAGTTTGGGCACACAAGCTTTTTGTCTTTTATTTTTTTTTCTTTTCTCTCTCTCTCTCTCTACTTTCTTTTTCCTTTTACTCAAAAAGTGGGATGAAATATACACGAGACTATAAAAATACTTTTAAAAGTCATCTCAAGATCTTCAAAGAAGCTTTACTTTTGCCCAAATTATCAAGAAAAAATCCATCAAAATCATTATTTCCTTCATTATGGGTTTGAGTTCTTCATTGGTCACTATTTTATTAACCAAGTTTAAGTGATTACATGCTCTCAGGACAACTTAACTGTTAATACTTTTGTTACTGTTGTTGAGACAGTGTCCCTATGAAGCCCTGTCACCCTAACTTGCTATGGAACTTGCAAAGCTATTATATAAGGTTTTTATCAAAATTTTAAAAGTTTGATTTTTCTAAAACTACCAAAATAAATTATTTGGTTAAAATCATTCCAAATTCAATTGCTTAAAATTCTGTATGTACTAGGCAGCAGTTACCAAAGTTAAAAGGTCCCATTAATTAAGCTAAACATTTTTCATTAGAAATGATCCTCTTTCCCTCTCCTACCTCAGTATAAAATACCAGAATATCTACTTTAGTCCCTGTCATCTAAAAATTGACCAAATCCTAAACAGTTGTTGAAAACTTACTTTGTTTCCATACAGTGTGACAGCTAGAAGTCACTGGTAAATTTAATGCTGAAACCTTACACATAGCCTCATGCAGAATGCCTTAAGTTTGTTTGGCAGTAGAAAGGGTGGACCCCAGAATCTTGGACAGAACTTGACCAGGCAAGGCAAGAATTTATCACTTAGCCACATCCACAGACCCCAATGTCTTGAGTTCTAAGAACTTCAATTTAAAGTATAAATACATCTTTTTTACTGACACTGGACAACTATATAAACATGGGAGTTCTCCTCACACTGGGATCAACCAGGGCGGCTCTGCTCATACTGACACTATCCTCTAACTTTATTTCAAACTGCCCCCATCTCCTCGTACCCCAATTTTCCTGGTACTCATGAGGAATGAATGGCTAGTGACAAAACAAATAGTATGTAAAAGTCTCAAGTAGTTTAAGATATAGTGTTGTAATAAAGGGATCGGAGAAACCAACAAAATTAAATTCACAAGGATATCTTGAGGCAGGAGAGGGGAAGGTGGAGGCAGAGAAGAAACAGGAAGATGGATATCAGTAGTACATACTCCAAAAGAAAAACAGAATGACCCCTTTTTACTGACACAATATGACTTCATAAAGCCCCCCCCTTTCTTGTCTAGATTTATTTCTAGAAGGAGAGATCAATAGGGGATAGAGTGGGGGGGGGAGCATGAGGATGAGCCAATCAGTAGTAGTGGGTAAGGTTAGAAAATTCAAGTGTGGTAGAGAGATCAGGAGGGAAGGCTGACAGTGCAATTGCTAGAGACTGAACTGCAAAGGAGACAAGGTAAGAAAGGCTTGCAGGAACTCCCCTTAGGAGCCTATCGTTAAGCAGGTCACCAGAAAGCATTTTGCCTCTGTTCTAAATGCCTAGTGGATTCCATAACAAGCTCTGATTCAGGAGTAACCCTTCCCTCCAAATCAGGATGCTCCAAAATTCATGATTGTGAGGTCAGGTATACAACTATACAATGAAGTACCAAAGGCAGTTTCAAACAGCCTTTCTGTGATTTCCTGTGCCTGATGTGACAACTACTTACTCTCACCAGATGAACCCTGAGTGGGTTTTTCTTCCAAGTCAAGCTATAACCAAAGATTAGACAGAATGTCAAGCGTTATCTCTTGAATGATGGCCCCCTGATCATCTAATTCCATTCCTGAGTGGAGAAAGGGAAAATATCAAAAGACCCAGAGTTAAGAAAAATGATGCTAAGTTATGCGTGCTATTGATTAAAAGCAGTAGCTCCACAGAGTGTATGACAAATCTCAGTTACTAGACTTGAAGGCTCCAGGCAAGGATATGAGTTAGCAAACACACCAGGAATCAAGAGCTGAGGAGACCAGGAACTGACCTGTGTGAGCAGCCAGGCAGCAGAAGTAGGAAGGGAGGGAGGAAAAGAGGGAGGGATGCACAGCCCCTTGAGCTTTTGTCCAAGTAGTTGGAAGTGATGTATATTGGAAACATCAACAACAACAACAGAAAGGACTGCATCAAAGAACTGAAAGTGAACTTCTGCTCAAAACAGTCAACTTCCACATGGAGAATTTTGAGAAAGACTGAGAAAGAGATGAAAAGCATGTTTGGCAGAATGCATGAGCTCTGGTGGGGTGGGGGAGGTAGGGTGGGAGACACGGGTCTAGATCTGATTAGTAACATAATCTTGTACAAAAAATATATATAATAAAAAAATTAAAAAAAAAAATAGGGAGGGAAAGGAGGGGAGAAGAGAGGGGATGGGAAGGGAGGGGAGGGCAGAGGAGAGGAGAGGAGGGGAGGGAGATGGGCCCAGACCTGGTGATCTGCATGCATCAATTCTACATGCCATAAACACATCTTTGTTCATTAAATGTTCACTGCTAAAGATCTCTCTAAAAGTTAGTGTGTCTGTGAAGAAAATATGAAGGGAGAACCTCTACACCCTGATAGATCCCTATTACTCTAATTCTTACCACCAAATATGATCTCACGGCAAAAATGTCCTGAGTAATTTCTAATACAGAGTTGGAAAACCCATAGAAGCCACAGCAGCACATCACTAGCCTATACTGCATCCCTCTGTGATACACATCATCTCAAGAATTTTTATTTTCCAGATTTAGAAAACAAAACTTCTGTCTTCCACCAATACAAAAGCTCATATCCCTGTCACAAGTTCATCCTCAGCTGCTGGAGTCTTCTACATGCATCACATACCTAAATGTCCAAAACAGCTCACAATGCAAGGACAAATAGATGGCACCACCAGCCAAAACAGATCACAAACATTTGCTTCCATGTCAAAAAGTAAAAAATACCTGTTAAGTTGTATAGAGGCATATAACAGAAAAGATGTTAATTTTAATTATAAAATAATTATAAAATAATCCAAATCTTTTACATCAATTTAGAAACTTCTAATTTTATCTTCAGTAAATTAATAACTCTTGCTGGGGGCCTTTTTGTTATACATTTTTTAATATATATTTTGGACTATGCACTGGTAATTTGAGGAAGTACGTCATATTACACCATGGGAAGACCTACCCTTAGGACAAAGTTAATGGAACAAGCTTGATGTACTTTAAAGTGGTATACCCTTCCTCTTTATTACTACTCATATTATGTATATCCAAAGAACACAATGTCAGTTAGCACTCAAATTTTTAAGGGTCTAAAGGTCACAAGCCATGACTATAGTACCCTATGACAGTAAGACATTCTCAAAGATAACCAATTTCAGGGCCATGGTTTTAAGAGAGCAAGCAATGTTGGGAGACATATCAAATATCAGTTTAGATGTTCCAAGAGAAAAGTGAGATATGAAAAACCTAGTGTTTTTCCAAAGGATTATATATGCCTAGATATAATTTAATGCCACAATTCAGTAGGTCTACTAAACAATGGTTGAGTTAAAAAACTAGGTTCATGTACATTCTGAAACATGCAATAGTAGTTGGGTAGACCTTATAAATAAGATTCAAGATTGTTCAAAACATGGGGCTCGTTGAAATTCTCCTAGAACAACCATTTCCAAACTATTTTACTCTAATGATTCTTTTAATGATTCTTTTAAGCTGGTGTTCTGAGGACTTCCAATATTGGTAAATAGGGTCACCACTTCTATTTCTCTCCCTTTGGTTTGTTTGTTTGTTTATCTATGGGGAAGTCTGAACCCAAGGACTCTAGCTTGCCAAGCACACTACCACTGAACTATACTTTCACCCTTCTCAACCTCTACACCAACCAAAAGAGTACTTATTTTATCTGCCTTATTTATTGAGGTACATATAAAACTCACAAGAAAGAGCTTACCGTCTGAAAACCACTGACTTGCAGCAAGAACAAAGAAGGCACAGATATAATTCAAAACCCAGACAGATTGGAGGTCAGCTCTCCCACTCTAACCCCACGGTGAATCTTTAGAGCTCACCCACTCTTGGACATGCTCCATTTGCACTGTTTGTGTGAAATGCCACACCTCTTAGCAACATTAGGAAACTAATGGCTCAGTCAATCATGGATTTCTTCATTTAGGCACATCACCTGGTAAATCAAACGAGATCATAAAATAACAGAGTCCATTTTCTAATCAAACAACACAGCCATGACTTCTGCATTCCATGAAGATCCAGATAATCAAATGTCATCATTAATAGATTTTCAAGTGCCTAATAAAGCATGTTACACCATCACTTTTGTCACTATCTTTTTAGGGCTTTCAGAACAATATGCAAGACCCAAATTTAAACAACAAACACACTCCAATGATTGGCAAATATCCATCAGTACCCACCAAAATCATTCAGTAATGGAACTTTGAACAGAAGTGTTGGCAGTCTCCAGAGTGGCAGAAAAATAAGCCAAGCATATTTTTCTGTCCTCTGACTGCCCATATGTTCAAATACTCCCTCAGGGGTGGGGAGAAAATTTCTTAAGATTCAGTAAGTAGATGAACTTACAAAGCTCAGGAAGCTCCTAAAACTTATAGATCATACCCCCCCTCCAACACACTACCAAAAATTGCTTGGAGAGGGGAGACTCGGGCTGACTCACTACCACCTTCAAGTTTTTTAGAGAACTGAGGGAATGAAGCTTTCATTAGTCATTACTCATGCTGTGGTGGGGCTTCTCAGTGATATCTATACCTTTGAGTAACTAATGCTCTAGTATGTATCCCTAATAAATTCATTGGTTCACTAAACTGTACTTGGGTGGAATTGTTTCTTGGTCTGTCATCAGTATCCTATCTAGAATTCTTTGGGGGAGAGGTGGGAGAGAAGATCACAATCTGGGGGTGAGTACTGTTCACCTGGCTTAGGACCCTCCTTTCAGCAGTTAGGTATACCTAACAGAATCTTTCAGAACTGATGAGCCAGCTCCAGTGACAGGCACATGAGGCAAGAATGCAGCCTTGTTCTCCCTTGGGATTAAGCCAGACCAGCTAATGTGAACTGGCCCCTCAGACACCATCAGGGATGCAGCTTCCCTAGGGAGCAGCAGTACCCCAGGACATGTCAGTCAGATGATTCATGGAAGGTGACTGATTATGGGCTAAATCGGGTACTAGCTCTCATCCCACTGCTGTACGCAACACTGCTCTCACTTTTTAATTTATTTATTTGCTTTTGCATTTTATATTTTTGCATGTGTCTCTCTATGGCTCTGTGTATGTGTGTGTGTGTGTGTATGTGTGTGTGTGTGTGTGTACACAAATCACAGGACAACTTGTGGGAGCTGGTTCTCTCCATCTACCATGTATGCCCTAAGAACTAAAATTGGGTTACAGGCTTGGTGGCAAGCACCTTTACCTGCTGAGCCATGTCACCTGCCCAACAGACAGAAGAGATGAGATGCTTGGAATAGACAGCAGTGGGTCTCCAGAAATCCTGTCAACTCTCTATAAAAAGATGTCTTTACATGATAACTTTACAATGCCTTACAAATTTGTAAAAGCAACTGGAAGAACAGTAAAGACAGCAGTTTAGGATTTCAAATGAAGTTACCTTGCTTGGATGAAAAATGTCACTCTCAGAAGCCATCAGGATGTTGGATGGGGAAGAAGAACACACACACACACACACACACACACACACACACACACACACACACAGTACCAACAGGTGAACTACCTCCTTGTCAGTTATCAGCCAGAGAGGACCAGGAGCCCCATAAACCATAAAGGCTACTGCCACCACTACTGGTTACATGCCAGGACTAGATGGTAAGATCCTACTGTTGAAGACACTACTGGCTTTGGCTGTGGGCCACTGAAAAATCAGGCTGGGACTGTGCTAGAAGTTCCCTCAGTGTTAGCTAATGTCTAGTGAAAGAAGGTACTAAGTAGGCTGAATTGGATTTAAGGCCCACTATAGAGGTGGGAACTCATATCTGCTACTATATGCTGGGGCAAAAGCCCATGGCTGGGGAGGTCATAGGCTCATTTGAGGGTTGGGGGTGGGGGCAATGATACTACTGCTTTGTTAAACAGATGTGATGTGCCTGTCAAATTGCTTTCTTAAAATGTGTGCGTGCATGCGTGTGTGCATTTTGGTCTCTCTGTAGCCTCAGCTGGCCTAGACCTCACTATGCAGACCAGGCTGGCCTTGAACTCACAGAGATCTGCCTGCCTCTGCCTCCCAAGTGCTGCAATTAAAGGCATGCACCACCACGCTCAGCAAAATTTGTGTTTATATAACTAATGGTTACCTCTGTCCTTGGACTAAGTCATTGGAGAGAAATTTCTTTCTTGCAATAGATAGTAATTACTGCCAAAATTTATAGTCGAGCTCCTGAGAATAAGTAATTATTGTTATAGCAATGATAGCCCAATGTTCAGTGATAGATGAACGGGAAAAAAAAAGAAATCTATATCACCCCTTCCAAGACTAAGGGAATGTGGAGTGGGTAAGCAGGAAAACAGTAAGAGACAGAGGAAGGGGTGCAATGTTATATAGCTCTTTCCCTCAAATTGAAGTATTCCTTCCTGGAAGAAAGAGGAATGTTCATAAGCCTCAGGAAATAAGTGAAATTTACAAGGCCTAGGGAGTTCCTGAAACTTACAGGATCCAATAGGTCCTCAAGAAGTAACAACTGCTGGGCAGAGAAGATATCCCAACAGGCTGAGCTGCCTGCAAGTTATCCAGGGAACTCAAGAGATGCAGGTTTTCAGAGTTGTTACCCATGCTGGGGCGGGGTGTTATTCAGTGATACAACTGCCCAAGGCACCCAACTATTGTAAGTAACTCCTCACCTCTGGCCTTATAAATTACTCCAATAAACTCACTGGTTCAGCAAACTAGGCTTGGGTGAGATCAACTTTTGGTCTGTCACTGATGCCCTAACTGGGGTGAATAAATCTTTGTCAGTGTCAGGATACACCACCATACTTCCTGTACCATATGGGGAGACCTACCTATCAGCAGATGGTAGAGAAGGGCTGAGCTGTGGGGCTGATGATTGTCACCCAAGAGACCTTGTCGTTCACACTAAGCATCTAGATCCCAGATTAAGAACAGTGAGGTCAAAACCCAAATACAAAATATCAAATACCCAGACCAGGATTAAAAACACTTAAATGAAAAAGAAGAGGTAAAGGGGTTAAGGGTGGAAGAAACGGAGAGGTTAGGCAAATCATCAAAAGAAAATACAACTGAAGCCCTAACAATCTAGCCTAAGCATCTAACCTCAAACAACTGATCTGTTTTTCTGATTAATTCATGCAATTTCCCAAGTAGAAGACTTAACCATCACAATAATCACATGCTTTGTACTCTGGGCAGGTAAGATTTGCCTTAGGAAGAGCCAGGTGAACAATTCATTCAGTCTTTCTTCTCGTGATCAGCAATATGTGCTGGCAACTGCAAAGCATTTCAGCCCATTGAGTCTGAATCACTGTGTCATGCTTCACCTATTCCTTCTCATTTTGCTCCTGGGATTTACTTTGTCATCTGACTTTCATTGCCTATGTCCTAATGCTATTGGATGTTGCTCCCAGACCTGAATTTCTCTAAGAAATTAGGTAAAGAATCGGGCTGGAGAGATGGCCTAGCAGTTGGGAGCGCCGACTGCTCTTGCAGAGGACCGGGGTTTGATCCCCAGCACCCACATGGTGGCTGAGAACCGCCTGTAGCTCCAATTCCAGGAGAACTCCAGTTCCAGGGGAATCCAACACCCTCTTCTGACCTCCGCGGCATTGCACGACATGGGTGTACAGACCTGCATGCAGACAGTACATTCGTACAAATAAATAAATAAATAAATAAATAAATAAATAAATAAATAAATAAATCTACTTAGAAATTAGGTTAAGAAACCTAATCCTAATCATTTCCTCAAAGATTGGGTCCAAATCCTGAAGTTTACCTCACTATTACAATCAACCTTTGTGGCTAGAAATATACTTTACTCTTAGAGGATGGTAACTTTGTGCTTTGTTTTTTTTTCCATTCAATGATTACCCCACCTCCAAGCAAAACAGGCCATTAACCTCAAAGCTCACTACAGTGCTATCCACAATAGACACGAACCGGAAATAATTTAAGTACCCTCTGCCTAGTAGATACAAAGGATTCACCATGTGGAATACTATTCATTAAAAAAAAGAAACCCTGTTGGTCATGAAAGCCTGGGTGAACTGGAGATTATGTTAAATGAGCTAAACCAGGCAAACTGTACAATTTCATTTGTTGAATCTAAAAAATAAAAAATTGAGAGTACAATATTGGTTATGAAAGCAAAGAGGAGTAGGGGAGAGGTATGGGGAAGGCTACAGGAATTGACATAGTTAGAACTTCTAGTGTGCTATTTTATTGCAGAGATTATCGTGGATAATGTTTAATGTGATATATATTTCAAACACTGGGAATTTGTTTCTGTAATAAAGAAATGATTTTTTTTTTTTTTTGAGACAGGGTCTCCCTGTAGCTCTGGATATCCTGGAACTCAACTCTAGACCAGGCTGGGCTTGAACTCACAGAGTGCTAGGATTAAAGGTGTGGGCCACCATGCCCAGTAAGAAATGATTTCTAAATGTTAGAGCAAAGTGGTATATTTAACTGGATTTAAACGCTGCACGGTGTATATATCATGTTACACCATTATTATGTAATGTTTTTGTTCTTATGCATCTGTTTCACAATATTTTAAATTTATTTCAATGGAGCATTGAATAAACATTATTTGTAGAGGATACTGATGAAAGTCAAGACTAAAGGAACACAAAGAGTTGACAGCTGCCCTCCTTTAGTTACAAGAGACCATACTGACAATTGCTTCTCTAGTTCTCCAACTCAGTCACTCTAACACAGGTACAAAGACTAAAGGGATTATTCACACACATGATCTCTTTGCCCATGTATGTGCAATTAAAGCTGAAGGACTAATTTTTTCACATCTGTCTCCTTCAGGGAGACTACCCTCAAGCCACAGAAGGACTATTTGACAGACACATTTAACATAAATCTTCTTAAACCTCATTTATTGTATCTTAATTGATGTTCAGATTAGGTCTTTGAGATAAAATTTTCAGGTAACTAAAAAGTCACCTTTCAACCATTACATCTATCAAAATAAATCTTCTCAAAAGTAAAAATGAGTGATCCTAAAATAAAAACAAAATCAAACCAATTCCATAGTTCATTTGTATATACCTACAAGTATATCTTAAAGATTATCTATAGAGCAGACTTAAAGTCTAATAAAACAATTCTTTCATACTTCCAAAATACATTTTAAAATGTCAGTGCACAATTGTGTATGTTATTTTGAGGTGTGTTATTTGCATCAGTATTTTATCTCTATTAATATTTGTGCTCATCACTGCACATAAAATCTTGGATGTATCAATGTAACTTAATTTTTTATTTTCATACTGGCATTGTAGACACTTGAGAAAGTTGTATCTGCAGGCTTCATTTGACTTTTATTTTCCTTAAAAATCTGGAATATAATCTTACAGCATTTACTAGAATGAACAGTACAAAGGATTTGAGTATAAAACTCCAAATATTTTGGAATTATAGCATGTCTTTAATAAGTGAATTGTATACCACTAGTACAACTCCAGTACAGCATTGACGATAACCTAATAATGGATAAATTTTCCTTTACTTCATTAACGCAGCTGCGTTTTATTTATTTAATAATCATCAATAACATAGATGTGCCTGAAGTTGGTTTTAAAAATTAGAGAACTGTGGGACACTATGAAAAGATCAAACCTCCACATCATAGGAATAGAGGAAGAAGAATCATAAGAGAATGGTATTGATCAGATCTTCAACAGAATAATACATGAAAACTTCACCAAACTAAAAAAAGACAAACCAATACCAATACAAGAAGCACATAGAACTCCAAACAGACAAATCAGAAAAGAAATTCTCCACACCACACCATAGTTAAAATGCCAGACACCCAAAACAAAGACAAAAATCCTTAAAGCCACAAGAGAAAAACAACAAGTGACCTATAAGGGGAAACCTATCAGAATTACAAATGACTTCTCAATGCAAACTATGAAAGCAAGAAGAACCTGGAGCAAAGCATTCCCAGTGTTAAAGGACAATAGATGCCAACCCAGGTTACTATACCCAGCAAAAATGTCGATTATAATTGAAGGAGAAAGAAAAACCTTCCATGACATAAACAAGTTGAAAGAATACATGTCCGGAAAAGCAACCCTTCAGAGAATACTTGAAGCAATTCAAAGGACAGAAGAAAGGAACAACCACCCACAGCACCTAGAAAAAGAAAACAATAAAAGCATAACTGCAGAAGTAGAAACCCAAACCCAAACCGAAAATGGATAACAAGGCAAAAGGAAGCAACACAAACCTATCAGTCATAGCTTTAAATATAAATTCCCCAATCAAAAGACATTGGATTAGGAAACAGAATCCATCGATATGCTGTCTACAAGAAAAACATCTTACCTTCAAGGATAGGCACCACCTTAAAGTGAAAGGATGGAAAAAAATACTCCAAGCAAATGGTACCAAAAAGAAAGCAGGTGTTGCTATTTTAATATCAGACAAAATAGATGTTATAGTAAAAGAAATCAGAAGAGACAAAGAAGGCCATTACATTTTTATCAAAGGAACAATTCACCAAGAAGATTTCACAATCATGAATATATATACACCAAACTCTGGTGCACCAAACTTTATAAAGACAATTCTCCAGGACCACAAGTCACACACTAACCCCAGTACACTCATAGTAGGGGACTTCAACACCCCACTGAGTCCTTTGGATAGGTCAACAGGACAAAGAATAAATAGAGAGACATCTGAACTGAACAATATGATACACCAAATGGACCTCATAGACCTCTACCGAATATTCCACCCTAATCAAAGCAAAATTTTAAACCTTAAAGAAAGATTGAAGAAAGGACATCAAAAATGGAAAAACCCATGCTCACATGTGTTGGAAAATTAATATTGTAAAAAATGTCGATTCTACCGAAACTCTCGTGTAGATACTTTCAACACCAATTCGAAATCAATAATTCCCCAAGAGTTTCTTTCACAGGCTTGGAACAAAGTCA
>VZQC01003740.1:433968-487312 GCA_009823505.1 Rhizomys pruinosus | reverse complement strand
CTTAAATTCATTTGGAAAAACAAAAGACCCCAAATAGCCAAAACAACCCTGAGTGAAAAGAGCTACAGAGGGGGGATCTCTACACCAGACTTCAAACTATACTACAGGGCTATAGTCATAAAAACAGCCTGGTACTGGCACAAAACTGACCTGTTGACCAATGGAACAAAACTGAAGATCCAAATCTGAGCACATACAATTTCAGCCATCTTATATTTGACAAGGGGGCCAAGAAGCCATAATGGAGAAAAGACAGCATCTTCAGCAAGTGGTGTTGGCAAAACTGGATCACCACTTGTAGAAGAATGAAATTAAACCCCTATCTCTCGCCCTGTACAAAAGTCAACTCCAGATGGATCAAAGACCTCAACGTGAAACCCCAAACTCTGAAGGCAATAGAAGAAAAAGTTGGCAGCACACTGCAAGACATAGGTATAGGAAAAGACTTCCTAAATCAGACAGCAGCTGCACAAGAATTAAGGTCGACAATTGACAAATGGGACCTCATTAAACTCAAATCTTCTGTACATCAAAAGAATCAAGGAAGTGAAGAAAAATCCCACAGAGTGGGAGGAAACCTTCACTGCAGAAACATCTGACAAAGCATTGATTTCCAGAATATATAAACTATTCAAAAAACAAAGAAGAAAACAAATGACCCAATCAATAGATGCAGCAAAGAGCTGAACAGAGATTTCACAAGTGAGGAATTAGAGATGGCTGAGAAACACCTTAAGAAGTGTTCAACATCACTGATCATTAAGGAAATGCCAATCAAAACCACTTTAAGATATCGTCTTACTCCAATAAGACTGGCTAGGATCAAGAAAACAAATGATACCAAGTGCTGGAGAGGTTGTGGGGAAAGGGGAACACTCATCCACTGCTGGTAGGAATGTAAGCTCGCACAGCCACTATGGAAAGCAGTGTGGAGATCCCTTGGAAGACTTGGAATGAACTTGCCACCCGACCCAGCCATACCACTCCTAGGCATGTACCCTCAAGACCCACCCCACCGCAGAGATACAGGCATGGCCATGTTTATTTCAGCTCTCTTCACAATAGCAAGGAGCTGGAACCAACCCAAATGCCCCTCAAATGAGGAGTGGATAGAGAAAATGTGGTACATCTACACAATGGAGTCCTATGCAGCAGTAAAGAAAGATGACATCGTGAGCTTTGCAGGAAAATGGCTGGAGCTGGAAGACATCATGCTGAGTGAAGTAACACAGTCCCAGAAAAACAAAGGACGAATGGTATCCCTCATCTGTGGATGCTAGTGCCAATTACCTAGTTGTAAGTATTTCTTATGCATGGCCCCTTGAGCTTTTGTCCAAAGCAGCTGGGAGTGATGCATATTGGAAACAACAACAACAACAGAAAGGACTGCATCGAAGAACTAACTGAAACAGTGAACTTCTGCTCAAAGCAGTCAACTTCCTCATGGAGAATATTGAGAAAGACTGAGAAAGAGATGAAAAGCATGTTTGGCAGAATGCATGAGCTCTGGTGGGGTGGGGAATGGGGGGGGACACGGGTCTAAATTTGGTAAAAAATATAAATAAATAAAATAAAAACAAATTACAGTATTAGATCATAAAGTAAAAACCAGCAGTACATTTTTAGTCACACTGAAAATGAAGGACTTGATTTTCCCCACAAGTTTTAGTGTTTTTAGTAATCAATTCTATGCATTTTATATAAATAGAAACAGATATATAATACACATAAAAAGGAGTAGACAGAGATTAATTTAACAAACTACTTACAGATGACACATTTATGGACTCACTAATTTAAGTAACCTTGTTGCCTTCCACAGCCTTCTCATTTTATTTATATGGTCCAGCAGATCACTGATGATCACAGAAGATTCAGTGCTAGTGATGGATATTTCAGAAACACCATGTGCAAAGACAACTGTATCACAGCAGGTACAAAAGCCTCATTGTAAGCTATGCTTGCTGCCTGAAATGATGTATTTTCTGTATTTAAATTCATGATTGGAGCAGCCTTGCTAAACTGACAATAAATGTTAGTATCAGTCAACATTTTTATACCACAGTAAAGTAATGATTACTAAAGGCGTATCCCATTAAAGTGTATTGCTCTTAATTCACTGCAATCATGGACTTTTTATGTACTTAAAAATTAAAAACTTACCAGCCTGGTCTACAGAAAGAGTTCCAGGCCAAAAGGGAGACCCCTGTCTCAAAAATACAAAACTAAAAACTTCAAAACCCCGCTAAAGTCCAATTTTAGCATATTGACAGAAGAATCTGGATTTTTACTCCCTTTAAAGCTACTTTTAAGCTGGGCGTGGTGGCGCATGTCTTTAATCCTAGCACTTGGGAGACAGAGGCAGGTGGATCTCTGTGAGTTCAAGGCCCGCCTGGTCAACATAGTGAGCCCCAGGCCAGCTGGGACCTAAAGGGAGACCCTATCTCAAAAAAAAAAAAAATACTTTTAATAGGTTTTTTGTTTTAATGTTTTCTTAAATAAAACACTGCATGATTTCTAATTGCATATTTGTGTGGTATTATGATTTGAAAATGAATTTTAAATCAATTATCTGATGGTTAGAGTTTTTTCTTCAGAGTAATTAAATGCTACTCTATTAGAAGAAATTTTACATTTTAAGATTTCTACTGCTAATTTTAAACTTAAGTACAAGTTCAATCATACACTGCAAGGTGTAGGAAGATTTGTTTTAATGATCCCAGTGATACACTTTTACTCTTGTGGCTTCTTTCTTTGGTTTGTTTCTGCTTTGAGTTCTATGCTAATTGCCATGTAGCAGCTGCACTGTGCAATATTACAATAAGGACTGGAAAATTTTTATGGATGTAATGTCTATTACAGTTTGAGATACCTTTTCTCTCTAGTTCTTAGTGATTTAAATGTCATAAGAAAGTGGGTTTTCTAGGTGACTATTTTGGTGAGTGCCAATACAAAATTTATGGTGTACTACTGTTGATTGACTTATATAATATATATGAAAAAAAAAGTCAGTGCACAGCTACTTCTCAATTTAGTACAAAGTTAACTTCCCAACTCACAAACAGCAATGGAAAGTTCTTCACTGTGTAAATCTGTGTTCCTTTATATGTTACCAGGCCAAGCTAACTCCTGATTAATCACACATTACTTCTGTATAACAATACTTGCCAATCTGGTTTGCCTGTCTACATGAAATGTGATCAAAGACTATGTCTCTCTGTGAAGAAATCAATTTGAAAATTCCCGGTAAAGGCATGTGTCAGTCATCCACTGCTATCAAATTTTAAGATAAAATGATACAAAAGATTTGTTCTCTCAGTATTCTTGAAGTCAAGGAATCCAATAATATCCCCCACTATGTCAAATTATGCCATACTGCTGTATATGCTTAAGTATCTAAGGGAGTAAACAGTTGAGCTAGGAAGTATATGTTTGTCTGTAGGTCCCATGACTATCTTTGAGCTTTTGTTGAGCTGGGACTTGTATTAACATAGAGAATGGTGCTCTCACAACAGTCACCAATAAAATTATGAAAGCTAGACAACAGTTCTTGATTTTTACTCTTAAATTCCTTTAAAACTCAAAATAACCATTACTCAACTCCAAATGCAAAGTAATCATGGAGAAAAGCTGCTTTTAACATCAAAATGAAGTACTTTATCTTTAAAACTTTGAATAATTGCTAAAATCTATCCATATTACTAAAACAACGTTATGATGCTGATCTGCATAGCTGAAGCACACACATCCCTAACCAGAAAAAAAAGGGCAATAAATTTTTTAACATACTTTGCCTTGTACTTGGGAGAAGTTTTGAGCTTCAGCTATACATGAAGCTTCCCCTTAAGACCTGACCAGCTGAAAGTGGTGTCACACATAGATAGTGCAAGTGCACAGGGGCATCAGAACACTCATCAGAAGCATCGAATAAAGCAACTATCTCCCACAAATGAGAATATAGACATCATTTCCCATTCCAAGAGACACAACATTTTATCCTAATGGACACTCCAGAGCAGAGGCAGTCTACATATTTTAGAGGTCTGTGAACTATATGCAAAATTTTATGAATGTTCACTTCTTCCTATGAAAAAAACATAGTTCCACATCCTAAAAATATAGTAAAAAACAGGAAACTGAAGACAATCATAAAATGTTTCTGTGGCACTCATTTAACATTACCTTGACATGGACCCAGCATGAGGAGAAACACTCACCACTGGAGACTAAAATCATTACAGTAGTCTCTCCAATAGACCTCTACATAGAAAGCATTTCAAATTAGTGTGAGACAGACTATCATCTCCTTAACCCACTTAGATGAACTCAAAATAGAGTTAACAAGAAGAAAGGCAGTCTCGACTGTCATAAACTGAGGTGTTATTTGTCCACATAGGGGCTTTAAGTTTAGTGAGAGTGTGTCAACATCTTTTTCTTTTTTTTTTTACATATTTTTAAATAACCCCCAAATTGCTGATGTGCCTCAAATATCTTAAACAGAAAATACATTTTAAACATCTGAACAAACAAAGTACAGTTATGCAAATCCATTATGAGTCAGGCAGACAACACCAGTCCATCACAGGTACCAACAGGCTGATAGATAATGGTATATGGCCAAATCTCCATTTCTGGCCTTTTTTTTGGGGGGGGGTAACAAATTAAATGGCATGACAATCACAATAAAGACAGAATGTGACAGTATTATCACAAGGTATGCATTCCTATACAACTGTAAAACCAGGGAACAGGGCAGTACTGAGTAGAGATGGAATAAAACAACAGAAGCCCAGCCGGTCAGGACCGAGTAAGGTTGAGGTTAGTGGCAACAGCATGTGTGTGGTTTCCAGGAAACCTTCAGTAAGACTGCTGTTAGCCCTAGCCCCGCACCTTGCCCAGCCCAGTGTACTGCCTCTTCCTCCAACTCCAGCCTGGCTCAGAGCAGCACTGCCCTGCTCCCAGGAGTGCAGAGGCCCAGCCTGAACTCACCTTGGCAGTGAAGGGGCCAAACCTGTTAATGCATCATGCTAAAAGTGCAATGAACATGCACAGTTCTCACACACACACACACACACACATTCTCTCTCTCTCTCTCTCTCTCTCTCTCTCTCTCTCTCTCTCTCTCTCTCTCTCTCTCTCATGTTTCCAGAGAAAGAAAACAGAAAAACAGAGCAATAAGACAACCTCTACACAAAACACCCTCAAGAAAGTCAGAGACCGTCTTTTTAAATACCTATATTTACCACAAAGGTAAGAACACAACAGTGGTATTGTTGCACCATAAAAATTTTACCTAATGGATTAAAGTACCAAAAATAATCATGGCATCACCTACTTTAACTGCCATTATTTGCCCACTTGGTTTGTGGACCATTTTGTTGACAGAACCATAAGCGCCTCGTCCAATTTCTCCAAGGTCTTTCAAGTCCTCTGCAGTGAAATCCCAATGTTGTTCAGGGGAGATCTTCAGTTTTCCTGATGACTCAATGCTGTGTGTTCTCAGTCTCTCTCTGTTAAAATATTGGGAAGCAATTTTTCCACATTTTAAATAGGTTTTAACTTTTTTCCTTTAGCTAGCACTGAGTAAGATAGGGGGGAATTTGTTTTCTCATACATTGTTTAAGCAGCCTGACCTCCAGTTTTGGAGTGTTTATGTCATCTTGGTTTTGTACACATTGAACTATTAAAGGTTTAGGCATCCAGAAGGCCCAGTTTCAATAACATTCACAGAATCAAATTTCTGATAAAGCTAACACTGCCAGTTCTGCTTTTAAATAGAAGATCCTTTTCAGATTTATAAAACCATAGGCTCAAGTCAAAGTCCTGAGATTTGACAACTTGCTTTCTAGAAAGTGCTTACCCTATCTCACCCTCATCACTTCAAAGCCTCAATCTCCCATTAGTAAAATTCTAAAAATCTACTGGACTTAAGAATAACCTGGAGCTACTGTTTTCAACTCCAAAGAGTAGGTATCATCATCCTACAGCAAATTAAATCAGAGTATCTGGGGGAAAAAGTCAGAGAGCAGAGTTTCTAATTATCCCCAGGTGATTCTAGCAACCTTTGGGAATGAGTTGTTTAACATAATGTCCTACTCTGTTTACAGCATGCTTGAAGTTGGGGAACAGGCAAATAGAGAGCCAGCTAGCTCTAAGAGGAAATCTGTGATGTCTTCAAAATTATACCAAAATTATACCTCTGTTCAAAAGAAGAACAGTGTGCTGAAAAACGATTTCATTTTCTATCAAATGTCACATCCAAAATCCTAATGTGGGGTCTTCTTTCTCCCTTCCTTCCCTCCTTACCTCCCTCCTCCTCTCCTCTCCCTCCCTCCCTCCCCAACATGTAAGAACAAACTACATCAACTTAAACAGTGTGGCACACATGAAGAGATCACTGAGTATCACACTAACTTATTATTGGAATTTGTTTCAAACTTTGACACTGGGATAAGACCAAGGAATGTTTATGTGCTTGGATATTTTTCTTCTCAAAAGAACTCTGAAATGTTTCCTCCAATTTGTAATTGTTTTCTATAGCAACTTCTAAGGGTCTCAAATATTTTAGAATGTTAAGATCTCTCCTCTAAACAGTCCTATCTACAGGATTCAAGATTATAGTTCAAAGAATAGTATGCTTTATCAAGCAGTGCTCCAAATACAGATCCTCAAATCAGTAAGTCCCCATTTACACACATGCTTTCTTCAGTTCAAGTACTTTCTTGCACTGTATTTGATATTCTAGCTCCCACAGTCACAGGAGCCCTGCAATCCCAGACTTACAGTGCTGGTGAAAGGCAGAACTGATCTTTTAGGATGGAAATATAATATAATCATTACTATAGAAAAATCACACACTATTAACAAGCATAAGTCTATGCTAATAGTTTGGCTTACTTTAGCCTGTAATATAGTTTCTGGGTAAAATTAGCTTTAGTCTCCTGTATAAATCTGAATAAAATTTCAATATTCTTTTTGAAAGTGAACAGTTTGAAAGGTAGGAGACTTAGGCTAATGAAAATGTCCAAAATTGAATATGGTATCAGATACTCAACTTTCTGAACAGACTAACAAAATCACTGAGAAATATCCCATGGTTTTGACATTACCACAGTCTTTTCTCAGCTGTCATTCACACTGGGTTGGCAACCTTTCCAGCAAAACTCATCAGTTTCACAGGTTCCACTTCAATAGCCCCATCATAACAGCTACCAAAGGACAGTAAGTAAATACAACACTGGGAAGCCTGACCTGAACCCTACCAGGAACTCGAGCTGAAAGTCAACCATTTTCTGCCCTAAACTACTTCAGCTGCCTAGGAAACAAAGCACATCTATTATAAAGATTGGTGAGGAGGCCATGAGGATAGCTCAATGGGTAAAAGCCTTGTCACTAAGCCCAACTATCTGAGTTCAATCCCTGGACCCCATACAGTAGAAGGAGAGAACCATCTACTGCAGGATGTGCTCTGACTTCTACATGCATGCTGTGGAAGGCAGGGTACATACATAAATGTTGAAAACATTGGTAAAAAGTTAAAAAAAAAAGTAAGTGTATGCTCTATGGTTATTATACTCCTAAAGAGAAAATAATTCCCTGACTTCTGTAAGATAGCCCTTAAAAAATATTCTACCAAAAGTATTTCCCAAATATTCATCATTTTCTCTTTGTAATTTCCTGCAAGTCACTGTTAGATATCTTCAGTGAACACTGCACAATGTACCAACTACCAGAGCCTTATTATCAACCTGGAAACTCAGCCAGGAGTGTCTGTGGCCATACCCGGCCACCATGCTGCTACTCAGTATACATGCTCCTCTTCATTCTTCCTATTTGAAGCTATATACTTCCAGACTGCTTGTGAACTAAATTGTGTTCCCTCTGAAAATTTATGTATCAAATAACTCCTGGTGTGACTGTATTGAAGACAGGTCCTATAAAGAGGTAATTAGGGTTAATGAAAGTTAATGAAAGTGGGGTTTAATCAAACAAGGTCAGTGTTTTCCTGAGGGAAGACATTAGAGCTTGCTCATTCTCACATGCACACACAAAAAAGAATCATATTAACAAACAAATAGATCAAAGATCAATGAGATGGTGCTGCCAGCAAGTCATGGAAGAGACCTCAGAATGGAACCCACCTTGCTAATAACTCAGTCTTAGACTTTCTACCCTTCACAATGTGAGAAATTAATTTCTGGTGTTCAAGCCACCTCGTCAATGGGTTTGGGAGGTTTTGTTTGTTTTAGGTAGCAGGCCAACCAAAGATACCAATTCTCCTTGCAGTAAAAGGGAGCAAACATGAACACCACTTAAAAGAAGTAAATACAACCCCACTCCTCGACTCCTCAGCCAACTTCAAGGCCCTTGAGGATAGAAAACTGTTCTCAGAATGATGGACAAAATCATGAAAGCACTTAAAAACCCCAGTGCCAATGAAGCCACTGAATCCAGCCTCACCTACCTCCAGACTTATCAGACTTATGTCATTACTTGTCCTTGATGTTTATAATGTAAACACAATTATTTTAGTTCATATATCCTCTAATAGCATTGCATTTCCCAATGACTTCCTCAAAGGAGGCAGAGAATATGGAATGAAAAGACCAGGCAGCGAGTTTGTGTATGACAATGACTAGAAATTTTACTCTGTATATCACAACTGGAGCCAATAATCCTAAACATCTTCAATCCACGGCAAACACAGGCAAATGCTTTGCCTTGAACAAAATCCACAACTCTGCTATCTGTAGTTTCTTAGAATCCTGTATCTAATGAATGATTCTTGGTTCCTAGAGAGCTGGCAGTTCTACATTCTAGAGGAAACACATACATACACACTCATACAGGGAAAAACTGACATGCTGTGTACAACCAAAAGAAATGAAATATGTTTGTTGGGCTGGGTAGCTTTTAGTGTTAACTTGACACACCTGGGTTGGAAAGGCCTCAACTGGGGAATTGGCTCCATTGGACTGGCCTGTGGCCATGTCTGTGGGGGTATTTTCTTGATTGTTGGGCACAGCCCACTGTGGGTGGTGTCATCCCCAGGGAAATTTGTTGTATATTATATAAGAAAACAAGCTGAGCACTGGCAGAGGAGCAAGCCAATAAGCAATGTTTCTCCATGGCCTCTGCTTCAGCTCCTGCTTCCAGGTTCCTGCCCTGAGTTCCTACCTTGGACTCCCTAAGTGATAAACTATGACCTGGGAGATATAAGATGTATTCTTTCCTCCCAAAGGTGGTAATGGTCAGAGTGCTTTGTCACAGCAATGGAAGGTAAACTAGAACATTCATAAATATAACAATGAAGCATGTCAAAATTAGGCTGGGGGGGGCGGGAGAGACAGCTCAGGGGTTAAAAGCACTGGCTCTCTTGCAGAGGACCCAGGTTTGGTTCTTAGCACCCACACGGCAGCTAGCAACCATCTGTAACTCCAGTTCCAGGGGATCTGATTCCCTCTTTGACCTCCCCAGGCACTGCTTAAATATGTTATAGTTACATACATGCAGGCCCATACACATAAAAATAAACCAAAAAATAAAATACGGATTATAGATTTATATATTTGAAATATACTAGGTATATTTCAATCTATGTAATATGGGATTTACTAAAGTATTATCAATAAACAGAAATTTGATTTTGAAATCACAGATGCTTGTGAAATCACATGAAAAAAATCAGAATATTGCCACTTTTGAACCTACATGTTTATATTGAAGTCCTTTCTGATGATTTAGCCTTTGGACAGATGTCCATTTACTATTTAATACTACATCTGTGTTGTGTCAGTCTTTCATTGACCCAAGACTATCCATGAATTTCTAAAATCCTACAGACTAAAAAAAAAAAAAAAAACCTGACATTAAGTTCCAGAATATTAATCAGACTAGCCCCTGAGAAAAGCTGTTCTATCTACTCTGTCGCCTAGGGCTTTTTAGGTAAGTTGGTAGACTTCCTGCTGTCTTGTTTTTAAAATACAGCAGCACAACCAAGGGAGCAACCAGACAGCCCTAAACACACCCCAAACCTCCCCAAATACATAACATAGTTGTGTCTCCTTTGCAAATTCAGCAACAAGACAGGTTCCTGAGCTACTCTAACTAGAATACACAAACCAAATACACACAATATACACTGCCAAGGCTATATAGGTAGAAAACAAAAAGGGAATAAACCACAATTCAGAAAAAAGCAAGCTTTTTACTTCTAGTTTCCTTTACTACATGTGCAGATTATAAAAACGGCATGATACTAGTTTACAGATTTCACTTAATTTATTTAACATAGTTTAGTAATCCCTATAGGTACTATTGGAGCTGCACTGCACGTCTACACAGGATTGGCACAGCTGCAGCCACTAGCTAGGGGTATAATTTTGTCTTGAATTCTAGTTTGAAATGGTACTAAGGTCAATTAGCTTTTTTTCTTGTTTTCAAGACAGGGTCTAGCTATGCAGGCCAGGCTGGCCTTGACCTCCAGCATGAGCCTCCAGAGTTCAGTGATTATAGGCATGTGCCACCACTCAAGTATCTAGATCATTCTTTTTAATTGCATTTTATTACCCTTGAAGTTGAACACTGCTGTGCTAGCTGATAAACAAGTATTTCTGGTTCTTTTAAGGCTGGAAAGAGCACTCTTGAATTTTGTTGGTTCAGGTGTTTGGTTTGTTATTGCTCCTTTGGCTAACAAGTTCCTTATCTACAAAACCATCAATTCTGTCCTGCATTATGAATGTTTTGCCAACGTACTTATCTTCTCAGTGTACTTAAGAATTATATAAAAATACAGTTATTTGTGTTTTTGATCAATTTGCTCCTTAGAATTTTTGGCCACCGCTATTCATATATGTTCATGGTGCATGTAACATGGGTTTCACCCTACCACTGAATTTTCGTAGGCATCTCTTCTTCATTTGGCATTCTTTTCAGTAATCATGTTGCTTATTCACCCAAATCTATTCATGCATCAAGATTTTTCAGTCTCTTTTTATAAATGCCATTTCTTTACACGACGAAGAATGCTAGTTATTACCAGAGAGAAAGAAATGTTTGAATTCTGGGAAATATTACACAGAGAAATCTTTCTAAAAGTCATCAAGATTTTGTTTGTTACTTCTATGAATCCTGTTTCCTTATCTGTGTTAGTGTGGCATCTCTGAGTTTCCCATTACATGATATCAGGAGACAGACTTATTCTTACAGCTGAAAAGAAACAAAATAAATGAAGCAATACTGAAGACACTGAGCATCAGGCAACATGAGATAATGGGCTCTGAGAGAGAAAGTACATGATGAGGTAAGTTCTGCAACTGCCCTCCTCACTGCCTGGAGGGCTCACACTGTGGTACGGGGATCCAGAGAAATCTGGCAGTATCCTTATGCTGAGGACATGGACATCGAAGTATGGAGAGAAGACAACTAGAGCTAGCAAGGCAGAATACCAGATGAGAGCTACACAGAAAAAGAATTCCATAGACCTGCAGAGCTGTCCTACCCCACATCAGTGCATGCTTGTAAAGAATGACACAAGCACCAGGTGTGGTGGCGCACACCTTTAATCCTAGCATTTGGGAGGCAGAGGCAAGCGGATCTTTGTGAGTTCAAGGCCAGCCTGGTCTACAGAGTGAGTTCCAGGACAGCTGGGGCTATAAGGACACCCTGTCTCGAAAACACACACACACACACACACACACACACACACACACACACACACACACACAAAAGAATGACACAAGCTGGAGGGGAGGAAGGAACCAACAAGGTTCATACTCAGGGCAGTTGCTGCCCAACCCACTAGGATATAACCAAGTGGAATAAAATTAGTTCTAAAGTAGTCTTATCTACTAAAGCTAAAAAGCAAGACCCAAAAGGATCAAGCTATTATTACCAAGTAACCTAATCAAAGAACTCAAAAATATTTCCAATACAAAATCATCCAGTACCCATCCAATATCCAGTATCCATCCAATCACGCAAAGAGAAAGAAAAAAAATGAGGAAAAAAAAAGTCAGTCATTGACACTAACCTAGAAACAACAGAGATGTTATAATCAATAGGTAAGAAGAACAAAACTAGCTGGGTGTGGTGGCGCACGCCTTTAATCCTAGCACTTGGGAGGCAAAGGCAGGCGCGGATCTTTGTGAGTTGGAGGCCAGCCTGGTCCTACAGAGTGAGTTCCAGGCCAGCTGGGACTACAGGGAGACCCTGTCTTGAAAAACAAACAAACAAACAAACAAACAAGAACAAAACTGCCTTCCATGTGCTCAAGAAACTCAGGGATGGAGACAATGTGCTAAATAGATATGAATGACATGGAAGAGAACCAAAACTAACCTCCAAACAAGCACACTGTAACAGCAGAAGGAAATGTGGGAAGTTATGGATGTGTTATCTTGAGTGCACTGATAGCTTCAGAGGTACATATATGTCAAAACCAGGCAAACTGTATACAATAACTATGTGCAGCTTATTATATGACAATCATACTACAATAAAAGTGCAGAGATAAAAAGAAAATACTATCCTTGGTCCCCACTCCTTCTGGTTCAAAGGTAGGTTAGACATCAAAGACCCAGTGTAGTAGTACCTATGAGAGTCAGTGTCGTCCAGTGGCAAATTCTTCCACTTCCAGTTTCCTTGGTCTTTACTAGTATAAACTGGCATTTGCAGACACTAAAGCACAATTCCTGGTTTTTACTGCTACTGCAATACTCTTCTAGTTCCACCTACAACGCTTTACTCACAATGAGTTCATTTCCTAGACCAAGTGTTTTACTATCCATTCTCCTCCCTAGAGAAAAGATCAGTAGTCTTCTGCTGGGAAGAATATAAAAGGGTTATGAATCAACAGAGAAGAGTCTGCCCTTCCTCAGGCAGTCTCTGCTGTAAGAAAACCTGGGGAGATTTTTATTTGCTCCTACTAGTGTTAGCAGAGACCCTACAGAAAGTCAGCATGGGAGTCAGCTTCCCAATAAAGGCAGCATTTGAGTAGCTGAGGCAGGAGGATCACAGGTTGCAGGTCAGACTAGGATATACAGCAAGACCTGTCACAAGAAGAAAAAAAAGGTTCAGCAACTTGGTATTAATGCTCAATATTTTATATTTTCATCATTTCCTAATAAATGTTAGCAGGAAATTGCTGTTTATATATACCTGAAATTGTTATATGAAGTCAGAACTTAGCTCTTGAATCAAGTAAACACAATCTCAACTAATTTTCATTAGCATTCTGTAAATATTTTTTAACATGTCTTTTATTTATCTTTTAGAAAATCTTTTATTTATTCTTTGACAATTTTATACATATAAATAATGCATCGTGATCATATGGAACCCCAATTCCTCCCTCACAGTCTTACCAGGAAGCCCCAACTCCTCCCTCACATACCCCCAGGAGCCTCCAATTCCTCCATCCTACTTCCCACCAGCAGCCCTAACATGTTCCCCTCCCTACTTTGTATCCTTTTCTTTTGTGAGTCCAATTAGTGCTGCCTAGGGGAATCTTTTCTGGTCTTATTGGTTTGATTTGTGCATATAACTGTAATGAGTCCATAAGAGCAATGGCCATGTCATATTCAGAAGACAGCATTCCACAACACTCTTTCCCATCCTCTGGCTCTAACATTCTTTCTGCCTCCTCTTCTGCAATGTTACCTGAGCCTTGGTGGAGTTTGGGGGGGGGGCCAATATAGATGTAACATTCTGTAAATAATTTTTAAATGTTTTAATTATATAAATTATTTTCTGAGCCCCTACCTGTGAAATAACCACATTCTCAAGATGCTTCTATTATTTTAAGGACATTCATCCAAACAAATCAAGAAGAAAACTATTTTATAGAAATAAATTTTTATTTCCAGGTATAGTGGTATACACCTTTAACCCCAGCATTCAAGAGGCAGAAGCAGGTAAATCTCTATGAGTTCAACAGAGTTCAAGGCCAGAAAAAACTACATGAGACGATGGATGGATGGATGGATGGATGGATGGATGGATGGGTGGGTGGGGAGGGAAAGAGGGAGATAAATTTTAGACACATTTATGAACATGTATTTTGTATCATATCAGCCACAGATTAAAATTTTTGAGTACCTTACATTATAGCTTAAATTTTCACTTATATACAGGAACTGTGGAACTGTGACCCACAAGCTAAATACCAAACTACTCTATAAATCTGACTTTATTCTATTTTCTTATGATATTCTAACCACATGCCCACATTTCCAACAGAAAAGTTAAAACTGTTCTTGATTCAAGAGAATTTTTATCTACCTAAAAAGCTATTTAGGCTTAAGCATTCAACATTACATACAAATGTTTGGATCAAGGAAAAAAACAGACAAGAACTTATTCCCATGAGTTTCTACTACCTCAACCTTGTGTTAAGTATACATATATTTATAGACTAAGAGAATTCGACTACAAAGAAAACAGGATTTCACATGGCCTTGATTTAAAGGAAACTCTCCCTGAAAATCCTGAACTTCATACTTCTTCATTGTATTATGAATGAAGGAAGCAAGATACAAGTCCATGGCAGATACTTGATCTACAACCCTACTAATATGTCTGTATCATATTATTGATGAGTATGCAGAGTATCAGAGATTACATTTTAAATTTATTTTTTATTTATTTATTTATGTGTATGAATGTACTGTCTGCATGTAGGTTTGGGCACCCGTGTTGTGCAATGCTGTGGAGGTCAGAAGACAGTGTTGGATTCCCCTGGAACTGGAGTTCTCCTGGAATTGGAGTTACAGACGGTTCTCAGCTGCCATGCGGGTGCTGGGGATCGAACCCGGGTCCTCTGCAAGAGCAGTCGGCGCTCTTAACCGCTAGGCCATCTCTCCAGCCCCAGAGAGATCACATTTTAAAATGTACAGATAAGGCTACTTGGATTAGCCTATCAAATTACAGAGGTGAGGAATGTTTTCTCTCCAGTTCCCGCATCCACACTGGAATTTCTTGCTTAGTGTTTGGTCCTTAACCATGTGAATATATCAATTTTCAAGCATTTCAAAATATACCCAAATATACTAAATAAGTTTTCCAGGGAATACAAGGATAGATATTATTGTGACTACGGCTTACAGATGTGCCCACATAAGGGGAAGGAAACACTGCAAACCTCCTCTGCAGCCTGTTGATTACTTATATATTCCCACAATACAAAGATTCTCCAGCAAGAGCCAAGTCTCAGACTCTGTGTATACCTTCTATACTGCCACTCTACCAACTTTGGTTGTTTTGTTTTGTTTTCTAATTTTTTAAATATTTTACTTCTCATTTTTATTTTATGTGTATGAGTGTACTGTCTGCATATATGTAAGTGTGCCCATGTCATGCAATGCCTACAGAGGTCAGAAGAGGGCATTGGAGTCCCTGGAATCGGAATTACAAGAAGGCTGTTAGCTGCCACCTGGAATTCAAAGCTCAATCTTCCCTAACAGCAGCCTTAACTCTGACCCATCTCTCTAACCCAACTTTGTTTTGTCTCCCTGTAGCCTCAGCTGGCCTGGAACTTGATATGCATCTCATAGAGATCCGCCTGCCTCTACCTCCTAAATGCTGAGATTAAAGTTGGTGCCAACCATGCCCATCTTCTACCATAACTTGTATTTGGTACTTGTTCTCGTTTCCAAACTAGAACAGTAATTGGTACCACAGAATGGGATACTGCTGTGGTGGAACTGCTAATGCTGTGTTGGAGGTGGGTTGTGGAAACATTTGAAACTTTGGGCTAGAAAAGCAATTGTTTCCTCAGAGCTTAATGAGGCTTTGTGAAAGCTTGGAAGGATGTTGAGAAAAATACAGACCTCAGAGGCCTAACTTGTGAAGTTTCAAAGGGAAGTTTGAGAGTCACTCAAAGACCCTATCTGGAACATTCTTAGATATAATGAATGAAAAATCTGTGGTTTCTAGTCAGCTGGAGTGGAAGAATCAGCTGTGATTAAGAGACCAGCATCATTGAAGTAAAATCTCCTGAAGAGTATTTCCTCAGAGTCAACATACAGAAGCTTAGATCCAGAAAGGCCGAGGCTGCAGGAAATTCAAGCTGAAAGTTGAAGCTGGCAATGTTTAAGAGTCTCTTCCTAGCCGGACGTGGTGGCACACGCCTTTAATCCTAGCACTTGGGAGGCAGAGGCAGGCGAATCTTTGTGAGTTCAAGGCCAGCCTGGTCTACAGAGTGAGTTCCAGGATAGCTGGGGCTGCAGGGAGACCTTGTCTCGAAAAGACCAAAAAAACCCGGGCGTGGTGGTGCACGCCTTTAATCCTAGCACTTGGGAGACAGAGGCAGAGGCAGGCGGATCTTTGTGAGTTCAAGGCCAGCCTGGTCTACAAAGTGAGTTCCAGGACAGCTGGGGCTACAGGGAGACCCTGTCTCGAAAAGGACCAAAAAGAAAAAAAAAAAAAAAAAGAAGAGTCTCTCCCACATGATATTGGTTTTGAAGCCATAAAGGGGTTGTGGAGAGCATCTGAGGCTTGGCACTGTGAGAGGGTGAGGCCTTGGTGAGAGTGCAGCCTCAGTTACAGTAGGATACTAGAGCTGCCATGACAGTGGGATGTCTGCCAAGGACAGAGACAGATGTATAATGGAGCCAGTCAGAGCCTCCAAGACAGGCTGCAAAGGGTCTAAGCCCTTTGGAGCCTAGAAGATTCTGAATAGTTCTGAGACACTGGACACTAAGCCATTTACACTGTTCTATTTTGAGTTGGCTTTGATCTGATTGTGCCTTGGTTCTTCACTTTTGGACAGGAAGTATTTAACTTGTTTTTGTTGTTGTTGTTTTGTTTTGTTTTTAAGTCTACAGGAGCCCACAGTTTTTGGGTTGTTTTAAAGAGACATTGAAGTTTTAAAGCATTTGAATTTTTAAAATATTTATTATTTTATGTGTATGAGTATATTGCTTGTATGTATGTAAGTGCACCTGTGTTGTGCAGTGCTCATTGAGGTCAGAAAACGGTGTTGGAACCCCTGGAACCGGAGTTACAGACAGTTGTTAGCTGCCATGTGTACGCCAGGAATTGAACCTGGATCCCCTGTAAGAACTGCTGAGCCATTTCTTCACCCCTAAAGCATTTGAATTTTTAAGGAATGGGACTTTTAAAGTTGTATTGTTTTAAATGATATTAACATGAAATCTCGGGGACAAACAAGAAAGGAAGGTATGATTTAAAGTGATGTGCTTGTGGGGGCTGGAGAGATGGCCTAGCGGTTAAGAGTGCCGACCGCTCTTGCAGAGGATCCGGGTTCGATCCCCAGCACCCACATGGCGGCTGAGAACCGTCTGTAACTCCAATTCCAGGAGAACTCCAGTTCCAGGGGAATCCGACGCCCACTTCTGACCTCCGCGGCATTGCACGACACGGGTGCACAGACTTGCATGCAGACAGTACATTCATACACATACAGAAATAAATAAAATTAATAAAAAAAAATTAAAAAAAAAATAAATAAAGTGATGTGCTTGTGTGTCAAGGTTGACAAGGAGTGGAGTAGGAGTATCACAGTTAGCGTCGGTTGTCAACCTGACATACAAGTTGCCTCTGTGACCTATGGGCATTCTGGGGGCATTTTCTTGATTGCTAATTGATGCAGGAAGATCCAAAGACCCATCCCACTGTGAGTAGCATGATAGCAAGCCAGTAGGCAGTGTTCCTCCATGGTCTCTGCTTTAATACCTGCCTCCAGGTTCCTGCCTTGGCTTCCCTCAATGATGGACTATGACCTATAAGCCAAATATACTTTTTCCTTCTCTAAGCTGGTTTAGGTCAGTGTTTTATCACACCAACAGAAAACAAACCAGAACAGTACTTCTTCTGAATTGTATGTGTGTGTGTGTGTGTGTGTGTGTATGTGTATGTGTGTGTGTGTGTGTGTTTGTGTCTGTGTGTGTTTCCAGTGCTGTAAAGAAGAGTCTCAACTTTTGTAACTCTCTTATTGGCTCCAATCATTTTTCATTTCTAAATTTAACTGAAAAGGGATTCAAAGACAAGAGCTGAGGAAAGGTATCAAGAATTTAGAAAAAAAATATGAGGTTTCAGGCTGGTCTTCATCAGTTTCCTGTGAATTTCAGTACTTCTCAGTGAGTATTCTCCACTCTCTAAGCTCATTCTTTGTCTCATGAAGGCCATGTTCTATGGTTTAACTGTTTCTAAATGGCACTGTGCTTGAAAAGTGAGTTTAATACTTTTCCAATAGTCCAAGACTCCTACAGAGTATATTTTCCACAAGTTTCCAAGAAACTGCCTAGCCTTAGCACAGAATGTAGATTAAGAAACCAAAGTTTGGGGCTGGAGGGACGGCTCAGCAGTTAATGAGCACAAGCTGCTCTTGCAGAGGACCCAGGTTTGACTTCTAGCACCTACGTGGCGGCTAACAACCATCTGAAACTGCAATTCCAGGAGATCCAATGCCATTTTCTGACCTCCGTGGGCATTGTATGATACAGGTCCACTAACATACATGAAGCAGGCAATATACTCAGACACATAAAATTTTTTAAAAACAAAGAACTACCAGGCATGGTGGTTGCAAGCCTTTAATCCCAGCACACAGGAGGCAGAGGCAGGTGGATCTCTGTGAGTTCAAGGCCACCCTGGTCTACAGAGTGAGTTCTAGACCCTGTCTTAAAAAGACAAGGAAAAAGAAAGAAAAAAAGAAATAAGAAATAAAGAAATGAGACTGAAGCTTAATCCTTCAGAAGCTTAATCCTTCAATAACCCTCTCATTCCCAAAATAAATGTCCATCCACAACCTGAGAATATGACTTTATCTTTACAAATGTTATTAAAGATTTCAACACAGATCATCTTGAATTGGGGTAGATAGATCCAAAATGCTGGAATCTCTAACTTACTATTAGATTCTTTGCAATACACATGAATTTGAATCATTTCCAACACAGTGACAGTCCTTACAAGAGACACAGGGAAGGTAGTAAAGTGACGATAAAGGTGGAGTATTTGCTACCACAGACTAGGAAAGCTTGGAACCACCCAAAGGAAGAAGAGAGAAGGAAAGAGCCTCACAATACAATCTTTGCAATGCAATGTCTATTGTAAACATGCAACAAAATGGTTGTGGCTATGTTCCAATTAAACTTCACTTACAAAAACAAATGGCCAAGAACTATAGCTGAATACAGGATATGGTATAAATGTTACTTGGTTTATCATTTAAGCATCTAAACCAAATCTATTTATTTTCATATCCTTTTTTTCTTTTAAATTCAAATTTTCATACCATATGAAACCCCAATTATCTACTAAATACTACAGGTTTATTTCTAGATAGAATCCCAAAAATACATTTCAGAGCTTTTTTAAAAAAATTACTCACAAATCAACAAGATTAAGGATCTGATAACCCTTCTCAAATTTTCTTATCATTAAGTTAACTGCACTAAGGCAGCAGCAAATCTCCTTATTAACATGCTGGCCATCTTTTATCTATGTAAGCTTTCAGCAGGTAACAGCTAATTACCTTAACAGAGATTTTTTTTGCTAGACATGAGAACCTTATTTTTCTACCATGCCAGTGCCTACTACTTTTCCTTCAAAAAATAAAAATCTTCTGCCTAGACCCACCTTCCATGTGAAGCTTGTTTTGCATGTTTTCTCATTTCATCACCATTTTCTTCTTGCTTATCTTAATTGTCCCCAATGCTATCAAGCAAACCTTCCTTTCCAAATCATTTCTTCTTTTTTTCCTTTGGCAAACTTGAATTTATGAAGCCAGGCTATATATACCAAATGCCTCAAAGCTGTTTTCTTTCTCAATATACACATATACAAAATGCTAATCTTCCTTAAACGAGAAAATAAACACAGCACATACCCTACATACACTGCAACTGCTCTTCTGTGTCCACACCGTGAAGATCTGTAGATGAATACTGCTCTATGCATCCTTCTGCAATGCAGCTCTGTTAATTCCGGAAATTTCCACAGTAAACTCGGCCTCCCAGTTACCATGGAAACTGCCTGCTTCCTGGCACTACTAACAAAATGAGTATCTTTGCCTTGATCTGGGATAAAGCAAAATGAAAATCTGAAAAAAGTCACTGAAAAGACTTGCTTAAATGATAACCAGTTAACTATATTTATACCATATAGTCAACAAACTATAGCTCCTGGCCAGTTTGTTTTTGTAAGTGAAGTTTAATTGGAACATAACCACAACCACCTGGTTGTATGTTTACAGCAGACATTGTATTAGAAACGCTGTAGTAAACAAGCTTGGCATAGTGGTAGGCACCCATCATCCCAGCAGGTACAAGGCTGAGGTAGGAAGACTCAAAGCTTTAGGCCAGCCTGAGTTATATAGTAAGACCCTGTCTCTTGGAAAGGGAAGAGAGAGGATCAAATTGGAGAAATCTATAATATTTTGAAGCAATACAAATTTATGAAGGAAAAAGAAATGTGTCATCACCAAGGAAAAGAATGTTTAAGAGGACAAGAGAAACCTTAATCTTTTTATCTTGCAGATACAGACCACCTATTTCCTAAGAGCTGATCCTGTGCCAGCTATACTGAAAGCTTACTATTATAGTAGTTTACCTGGGCTGTGCTTCAAATAGAGAAAGGTTAGGTAAGTTCCCTAAACCAAAAGGTTGTATGTTTTCTGAATTTCCCCTCACTATCTGAGCCTCAATCTCCACAGGTGGTGAAAAGCACGACCACCACAATCATCATCGCCTCACATAAGGAAAAAAACATGTAGCTGGACAGATGGCTCAGCAGTTAAGAGCACTAGCTGCTCTTCCAGAGGACCCAGGTTCAGTTCTCAGCACCCACACAGCAGTTTACAATTCTCTGTAATGTAACTCAAGTTCCAAAGGACCCAATGTCCCTCTTCTGGCCTCCATGGACATTGCATGGGTGCACTGACATATATCCAGGCAAAGCACACATATACATTAAAAATAATAAAAATAATCAAGACAAAAATTTTGGGGTCTTTTTAAGACAGGGTCTTCCTATAGCCTCAGCTGGCCAGGCACTCACCATGTGGACCAAGCTAGTCTTACCTGCCTCCACCTCCTGAGTGCTAGGATTAAAGGTGTATACCACCACACCTAGAGGGAAAAAAGGGTTTTTTAATTAAAAAAAAAAAAAAAAAAAAAAGATGACAGGTGTGGTGGCACACCCCTTTAATCCCAGCACTCAGGGAGATGGGGCAGGTGTGAGTTCAAGGCCAGCCTGGTCTACATAGTGAGTTCCAGGCCAGCTGGTGCTTTAGAGAAGCCACGTCAAAAAGACCCCTCCCCCCCAAAAAACCCACACACCCCAAAAATAGCAAAAAAAGAAAGAAAACATACCACTTAAAGGATATCTCAGGAAATTCTACTAAATACTCTTATGGCATTAGACCTGCTAGTCACAGTCCCCTTTCCAACTGAAAATTTCTAAATGTCTATAATATCCTCCTACTATGGAGCATGTTTTCTTACTCCTTGCCTGATCCTCACACCTTTAAATATAATAATCCTAACATCTTTAAATATAATAAATATTTCCTTGGGGCTTGGCCCTATGTACAATTTTCGCATCAAATTTTCCCATTCATTCACTAAACAACTTTATTATCTATTTCCTGACAACTCTCAAACTTTCTGGCACCTACTTCTGGTCCTCTTCTCTGCTTCCAGGTCACCCACACTCCTACCCACACAGGCCTTTCCTGCCTTGATGGACTGCCCACCCGTGAAAGCACAAGCCAAAATAAATCCTCCCTCCTTTAAGTTGCTTCTATCAGATATTTTGTCACAGTGAAAAATCACTTATATATTTTGATATCTCCTCAGTTTTTCTGCAAGGACTTATTATGCTTAGTATGGTTATCTTGAGAAAAATATTAATAGCATGAAGTTTACAGTTATAATAATTTTCTGTGTAAACTGAATATTCTTACCTGAGGTATGTATTAATTTCTAAAAAGTGAAAACAAACTACCTAGACAATATTACAGGTCATTTTGTTTTTCTTTATATTCTTTTTTTTAATTCCCCAAAGCATCTTTGCTATTGTTTTTAGATCTTGCATTTTTATTTTTTTATTGTTTATATATATATTTGTACAAGATTGTTACAAATCAAATCTAGACCCGTGTCCCCCTCCCTACCCCCCCACCCCACCAGAGCTCATGCATTCTGCCGAACACGTTTTTTCATCTTTTTCTCAGTCTTTCTCAAAATTCTCGATATAGAAGTTGACTGTTTCAAGCAGAAGTTGACCATTTCAGTCAGTTCTTTCACGCAGTCTTTTCTCTTGTTGTTGTTGTTGCTGTTCTTTGCAATATGCACCACTCCCAACTACTTGGACAAAATCTCAAGGAGCCCTGCACAAGAAATACTTATTAATAGGTAGCTGGCGCTAGCATCCACAGATGAGGGATACCATTTGTCATTTGTTTTTCTGGGACTGTGTTACTTCACTTAACATAATATCTTCTACTTCCATCCATTTACCTGCAGAGCTCATGATGTCATCTTTCTTTACTGCTTGCATAGAACTCCATTGTGTAGATGTAACATATTTTCTCTATCCACTCGTCATCTGAGGGCCACTTGGGTTGGTTCCAGCTCCTTGCTATTGTGAAGAGAGCTGCAATAAACATGGCTGTGCATGTATCTCTGCGGTAAGATGAGTCTTGTGGGTACATACCCAGGAGTGGTATGGCTGGGTTAGGTGGCAAGTTCATTCCAAGTCTTCCAAGGGTTCTCCACACTGCTTTCCATAGTAGCTGTACCAGTTTACATTCCCACCAGCAGTGGATGAGTGTTCCCCTTTCCCCACAACCTCTCCAGCACTTGATATCGTTTGTTTTCTTGATCCTAGCCAATCTTATTGGAGTAAGATATCTTAAAGTGGTTTTGATTTGCATTTCCTTAATTATTAGAGATGTTGAACACTTCTTAAGATGTTTCTCAGCCATCTCTAATTCCTCATTTGTGAAGTCTCTGTTCAGCTCTTTTCTCCATCTATTGAGTGGGTCATTTGTTTTCTTTAATATATATTTTAAATAGTTTGTATATTCTGGAAATCAATGCTTTGTCAGATGTATCTGCAGTGAAGGTTTCCTCCCACTCTGTGGGTTTTCTCTTCACTTCCTTGATTGTTTCTTTTGATGAACAGAAGCTTTTGAGTTTAATGAGGTCCCATTTGTCAATTGTCAACCTTAATTCTTGTGCAGCTGCTGTCTGATTTAGGAAGTCTTTTCCTAAACCTATGTCTTGTAGTCTGCTGCCAACATTGTCTTCTATCACCTTCAAAGTTTGGGGTTTCACGTTGAGATCTTTAATCCATCAGGAGTTGACTTTTGTAACAGGGTGAGAGGTAGGGGTTTAATTTCATTCTTCTACAAGTGGTGATCCAGTTTTGCCAACACCACTTGCTGAAGATGCTGTCTTTCCTCTATTGTATCTTCCTGGTCCCCTTGTCAAATATGAGGTGGCTGAAATTGTATGTGCTCAAGTTTGGATCTTCGGTTTTGTTCTATTGGTCAACAGGTCTGTTTTTGTGCCAGTACCAAGCTGTTTTTATGACTATAGCCCTGTAGTATAGTTTGAAGTCTGGTATACAGATATATTCTTCTATAGTAAAACAAACACTGAGTGTCTTGTCTTTGATTGTGACACAGATCTTGATATGCTGCCTGACCTCTATCTCCTGGGTTCAACTGATTCTCCAACTTCAATTTTCTGAGTAGCACAGACTACAGGCTTATGAAACCATACCTGACTCAAAAAAACCTTTTAAAAGTACAATAAAGACAACTCCCCAAATGTTATCTAAAGGAATCCAACCAACCACTTAGACATATACTACACCTGACATGGTGCAACAAATGCTATAGATTACATTAATCCTCAAATGATACCTGATATCAGCTTCTTTAATACTTCACTTTTGGGGCCAGAGAGATGTCTCAGTGGTTAAGAGTGCTTACTGCTCTTACAGAGGACCCAGGTTCAGTTAGTTCCCAGAATCCACATAGGATAGCTAATAACCACCTGTAATGCCAGTTCCGGGGGATCCATCCAATGCCACCTCTGGCCTTTTACAAGTACCTGCATGCAAGTGAGGCACAAAAACAAAGACAAGCACACATGGATACATACACGTGCGTATACACACACACACACACACACACACACACACACACACACACACACACACACACTGGCCTTTGCATGCATGCAGGTGGGGTACAAAAACAAAGACAGTGGTGCTTACTGGACCTCATTTGGTGACCACGGGAAAGGAAAACCCCAGTGTGGAGCACAAGGGCAGAACTGATGGTTGTTAGGGCTTGCCAAGGAGGAGCCTTCAAACATGACATCTTTCAGCCTAATGAAGAAAAAAAATCATAAGCTGAAGATGCTAAAATCTATGATATATGTGGCATGCATATATGCGTATTTTAGAGTGATACAAATTGGAGGGAATAACAACAACAACAACAATGGCAGAAGGACTGGGTCAAAGAACTGACTTAAGCAGTGAACCTCTGCTCGAAACAGTAAACTTCTGCATTGAAAATTTTAAGAGAGACCGAGAAAAAGATGAAAGACATGTTTGGTAGAATGCGTGAGCTCTGGTGGGGTGGGGTGCAAGGAAGGGGTCATGGGTCTAGATTTGACTGGAAATTTTGTATGCAATGCACAAAGCTTCAATTAAAAATTGGCAAAAAATGGAGAGATGGCCTAGCGGTTAAGAGCACCGACTGCTCTTGCAGAGGATCCGGGTTCGATCCCCAGCACCCACATGGCGGCCGAGAGCCGTCTGAAACTCCAATTCCAGGAGAACTCCGGCTCCAGGGGAATCCGAGACCCTCTTCTGACCTCCGCGGCATTGCACGACACGGGTGCACAGACTTACATGCAGGCAGTACATTCATACACATACAGAAATAAATAAAATTAATAAAAAAAATTGGCAAAAAAAACAAAGACAAGCACACATGTGTACACACACACACACACACACACACACAGAGAAATTAAATAAATCTTGTTTAAAAAAAATACTCAGGGAGCTGGAGAGATGGCTCAGCAGTTGGGAGCACTGTTCTTGCAGAAGACCCAGGTTCAAATCCCAGCATCAACATGGTGAGGTTAACCATCTGTAACCCCAGTTCCAGGAGTTCTGATATCTTCTGTCCTCTGTAGGCATTGCACTACAATACAGGTGCAACTTACACACATGCAGGCATAAGAGTCATACACATAAAATAAAAATAAATAGAGGTGGAGAGATTAGTTATTGCTTAAGAGCACTGGCTACTCTTGCAGAGGACTCTGGTTCATTCCCAGCACCTAAATGGTAGGTAATAACCATCCACTATTCTACTTCCAGAGGATGTGATGCCTCTTTCTGGCCTCCAAAGGTACTATACAACAAAAGTATACTTATATACATGCAGGCAAAGTATTTAAACACATCTGGGTTGAGGGAGGAGCCCTAATTAGGGAATTTCCTCCATTGGACTGGCCTGTGGCCCTATCGCTGAGACATTTTCTTGATTGCTGAGTGATGTGGGAGGGCCCAGCCCACTGTGGGTGGCACCACTCATGGCAGATTGTCCTGTACTGTCTAAGCAGGTTGAGCACAGGCCAGGGTAGCAGCATTCCTCCATGGCCTGTGCCTCAGCTCCTACCTCCAGGTCCTTGCCCTGACTTCCTACCTTGGGCTACCTCAGTGATGAACTGTGACCTGGGAGGTGTAGCCAAATATCCTTCCTCCTCAAGTTGGCATTGGTCAAAGTGTTTTGTCACAGCAATTGAAAAGAAACTAGAACATTCCCCCAGGGTCTCACATACTAGATAAGATCACAGCTCTTTATTTCGTCTTTTAATATCTGATATCATGTTGGGGCTGGAGACATGGCTCTCAGCAGTTAAGAACACTGACTGCTCTTATAGAGGACCCAGGTTCAATTCCTAGCACCTACATGGTGGCAAACAACTGTCTATAAGTCCAGTTCCAGGGGATCTGACGCCCTCAATCAAACCCAGGACTTCTAAAAGAGCAGTCTCTCCAGCCCCATTTTCCTAGTTTCTTAATGTTATGCATTCCATTTCTAAAGAGTCTGTGTTTGTGTCCATTTTGGCCATTCTCAAAACTTTCTCAAACTTCTTGCCACCATCTAAAGAAAAGACCACTTTAGAGATCAGGCACATTCATTAAATTTAAAGTCTCACTTAATGACAAGACTTCTAAAAACACACAAGCATTTTTTCTCCTTCTGTTAGTCTAATGCAACAACAGAAGCAGAAGCAGATGTTTGGAATATTCAAGACCATAATGTAAAAGAGACTAGGAAAGGAAATAGTGCTAGAGAAGAAATATCAACAACTATGGGGAAGATCAAAGAAGATGAGTAAGGAAGGCAGAAAAAACTGAAATGTAAAAACTGCCTACAACAAAATTTTTTTTAATTTTTATTTTTATTGATGCTTTGTGTATTTCATACATCATTTTCCAATGCAGTTCAGGCATATATCCCCTTCCCTTCCCCCCACCCCACCCCTACCCATCCCAGATCATGCATTCTGCCGTAACTTTTCTGCATCTTTCTCTGTTTTTTTGTTTTGTTTTTTCATTTTTTTTTTAACAATAAGTGATAATTTGTGAGTACAAGCATCCTTCATGTAAAACCAATTTGCAAGCAGTTGTGCCCAAACCCACACAGCTCATGGGTCCCACCATAAAACACCATGTATCCTGTAGACAGAGTCTGGGCAAAACTGGATACTTGTTGAACTCACGTCAATTAAATATGCACCAATCGAATATACACCCGTGTCCCTCTCCCACCCCTCCCACCCTTCCCGAGTCACCATTTCAGTCAGTTTTCTGATGCAATCTTTCTGTTGTTGTTCTTTTAATATGCATCCCTCTCCACAAGAAATATTTATAACTGGGTTATTGGTACTAGCATCCACATATAAGAGATACCATTTGTCATTTGTTTTTCTGGGACTGTGTTACTTCACTTAACATGATATCTTCAAGCTCCAACCATTTACCTGCAAAGTTCATGATGTTGTCTTTCTTTACCGCTGCACAGAATTCCATTGTGTACATGTACCACATTTTCTCTATCCACTCGTCAGCTGAGGGGCATTTGGGTTGATTCCAGTTTTTTGCTATTGTGAACAGAGCGGCAATAAATATAGCTGTGCATGTATCTCTGCAGTAAGATGAGTCTTGTGGGTATATACCCAAGAGTGGTATGACTGGGTCAAATGGCAGGATCATTTTGAGTCTTCTAAGAGTTCTCCACACTGTTTTTCATAGTGGCTGCACAAGTTTACATTCCAAAAAAATTTTTAAAAGGACTAATTTTCACTATACAAATTCAATGGGAAGCTTCAACAAGGATATAGGATGGGGGCCAATTCCCAAATGCCTATTAAACTCTTAAATGATATCAACCTCTTGACCTAAGCAGGTGATTTAAAACTCTTTGTTCTAGAGAAACTGTACCAGGGAGGCACCAAGTACAGAGAAAAAAAGTATTTTAAGTCTGTAAGAGATCTATCTCGCTTTTCTGCCTGGTCTGAATCCAAGGATTGCAGGATCCTGGTATATACATCTTCCATTAGCAACAGACTCTAACCCCTATGTACTTTTAAAAGGGAGGTAGTGGGGAGGAAACAGAGGGAGGGAGACAAACCAGCCAGAGATCAGAGCTATCCTGAGGGCTATTCTGAGAAATGAGGCTAAAGCTCTCTCCCACTTCAGTCAATGAAGCTCTTCCTTTGTCTTTTTAGCCTATCAACTTTGTACTTTTTTTTCTTCAGTTTTCAGAAATCTAAAACTTTATACTTCTATCTTATAGAAGTAGTTAAAAAATAAATTCATTTTCTCTCCACTCCCATAACCTCCTTATCTTTTCCACCTCTCTTACAGTAAACTCTTATTTATAGCATCTAGTGGAATCCAAATCTGAGAGAAATTTAGAAAATAGCCAATCATTTTTCTTTTAATCTATTTTCCTTTGTACTCTTTGACCTATGCAGCTTAAATTTCCATTTTTAAGAGCCAAAGGAGCTGAGCAATGGTGGTATATGCCTTGAAGACCAGCACTTGGAAACCAGAGGCAGATGGATCTCTATGAGTTCCAGGCCAGCCTGGTGTACATAATGAGTTCTAGGCCAGCCAGGGCTAGAAGGTGAGATCCTGCCTTTTTACTTTTTTTTTTTAGGCTAACTAGCCCTCAGTGGATGAACTTGCACTGAGAAATGTCCAGGGACACTAACCTGAGACAACAAGCCTTAACATATGAATTCCAGGTTGGGGAGGGGATGGGGAGGGTGCCAATAGGGAAGCAAATATAAAGGCAATTAAGACTGGCTGAGATATTCTGTAAGAAATACATAAAAATTCAATGATTTTTTTTTAAATCACAAAAAAATGTTAAAAGATGAAAAAAAATTGTCTCTAGGACTATTAACATAAAAAATAAAGTATTAATATTTGTTAAGTCTAGGTACTAGGTACAAGAATTTCTATTATAATATTAAATTATACTATTAATTTCCCACATGCTAGAAATATTTATAATTGTAATCAATGGTAATTAAAACCCATTATTTCTTAATCAGATTATTTCCTCAACCTCTAAGGATCCAGATGAAAAAGAGAGGATCTGCTAAATTTGGTAGTTCTTATGTACAATCTTTCTGTCTTCCGCTTAAAATGTGATTATACTAGCAACCACGGTAAAACAAGTAGACTCTAAGAACCACTTTGGGGGAGTCTAGAGAGATGGCTCAGTGGTTAGGAGTGCCCCCTGCTCTTGTAGAGGACCTAGGTCAATTCCCAGGACCCACATGGCGGCTAAGAAGCGCCAGGCATGGTGACGCAAGCCTTTAATCCTAGCACTTGGGAGGCAGAGGCAGGCGGATCTCTGTGAGTTCAAGGCCAGCCTGGTCGACAGAGTGAGTTCCAGGCCACCTGGGGTTATAGGGAGACCCTGCCTCAAAAAAAAAAAAGAACCACTAAAATTCTAGAAAATGAAAATGGTTATTCTTTTAGTATCACTTCCTTGATGGACCTCTGTCTAAGTGCTTGGTTTCCTTGCTCAATGTAAAGCCCACTTCATGCTTCAGAGAAAAAGATTGAGACTAGTTGAGCTCTGAAGAGAGAAATCTAATTATGAATACTAAGCCTAGAAAAACTCAACATTCTTGGTCAAACTGTTAATTCAGTTTTCACTTAATGTATTTTCCACACTAAGGTGAAAGCCTTAACACACGCGCGTGCATACGCACCCACTTCTTACTTCTAGACATGCTTTTTCACAAAGTTACTTCAGGTATCCCTGTCAAGGACACTGTACCTGCAACTAACCTGTTACTGTCTGCAAGTACAATGTATACTAAACTTTAAAAAGGAAGTAACAGTAAACAAGCCTCTTTGAGAAGACTAAATATATTTGAAGTCTAAGAAAGCTTGAATACAAATTGTTGAGAAATTACTTAAAACAACATATTGTGTGTCAGCTTTTTCACCCGTAACTTCCACTGCTTGCTTTATGGTTCTCAACACTAGGACTAAATGAAATCGCCTTCGTGAATATGGGTATAAATGTAAAGCCACTCACATCATGATAGGATTGGAGGAAGAGATTATTATTTAATATGCCACATCACCTAGATGGATCTGAAGTCATTAGTTAAGATCAACTAATATGTTCCCAATATTTTCAGTGAGATATAATAGCATTTCTATTTTTCAATTTAAAATAGTGAATAAACAAAAAGTAACCACTGGCATATGTCCACTTACTGACTTGCACACAACTTTGAATTCACTATAGCATGAATTTCTAGGAATTTAACTTATTAAGAATGAGAGTCTATGCGGTCATAAATAAATAATGAGGATTTACACAGAAAAGGCAGCTACTCTTCCTAAATACAACTTGCAATTTAATTAGAATCTCAAAAGGAACAGAATAGTTTGAGGTATTAAAAAATGTATAAAGACACCTGGATCTTTGGCAGGTATTTTTCCAAATTTTTTAATGAGGAAAACTATGTTCACTTACTTAAGACTAGAGAATCAATAACTTCTATTTATACACCTTCTATTCTAAATCAGTAACTTCTATTCAAACAGTAACATTTCAAATTACCATAAGAAAACAAAATTATCAACTCTTTGCTTTGGAAAAATCCATAAAATACAGTTAACTTTAAAACCTTTTCTTGAGCTATGCCTTGCATTTAGTTACTGAGAATACTCACATGTGTGGATTTTGGACTCCTGTAGTATTAGGATTCAGAGTAAACCTTGCTGTTGATTTGACAGGTGGATTTGCAAAATTCAACTTCAGTGCTTTGCGTTTACCTGAGAAATGACAAGAGCAAAAGTTTTCAAGTACTAACCATAACATACAATTTTTCTTGATTAAAAATTAACCAAATTTTTAAAAATTCAAGTATTGTAAACCAGGTTTTACACTGAGAACACAAAAAAATTCACACTTTAGGCAGAGAAACTTGCTTTAACAACAGATCAGTCAATACAGAGCAATATTTGGAAAGGCAACCAGCTTCTCAAAAGTAAAAGTAAATAAAAGCTATCTACTATCATCCCTCACCACAAAGCACTCACCATGCTACAGGTGATATATGTGATATACATATATCACTATACATCTGATAATGCTCAGTGCCTCCAATGTACACTGTTCAAGAAGTCTACTACTTTTATAAAGGAAAATAATGCCACCATTCCACAAATATGCTGAAAAACTGTACAGAATTTCACCTCTCTAGTATTATAAGGTAAAATTTCTTTGGCTTAATAAAATCATTTTTCTTCAAGTGCATTGCAAACACTCGGTAAAGGATCTGAAACATCCTGCTGGGGCTAAAACAGCACATCCAGTCTACTTCCAGTCAGTAGTTAACATGGGAGCTCCTGTAATTACTAGAACAGAATGTTCGGTTGACTTCAAGTCAGTAACACAGGTCCTCCCATACATAATTATTTCCTTGAAGCAATTTCTTCAGGATTCAAAGGGGAGAAGTAGCCACATTTTTTAGTACATAAGTAGAATGTCATCTATTACAGAAAATTCTTAGAAGACAAAAATATTTTTAACATTATAGATATACATGTACGTGATAATAGATAGCATTTTTTTTTGGGGGGGTCTCCCTGTAGCCCCAGCTGTCCTGGAACTCGCTTTGTAGACCAGGCTGGCCTTGAACTCACAAAGATCCACCTGCCTCTACCTCCCAAGTGCTAGGATTAAAGGCATGTGCCGCCATGCCCAGCTAATAGATAGCATTTTTTTAAATGCATGTATATACATCAATCATTCCAAAATAACACTTTCTGTGGCAAACTGTTTTCCTATACATAGACATGTGCATTCTCAAAACTTCCACCAGGTCAGGACACTGTTCTAGCATGTTTTGCCCCCCTACCCATGTTTCTTTCTAGACCGATAAATCATATGGAATTATTTCCTTAGGGTTTCTATGGATACTCTGAAACATAACTGGATTTTTACTCATTTGTAGTAAACCTTGGTTTTCTGTTAATATTAGGGATATTTTTTTTCAGAATTTGTGTCTCCAGAGTTTTCTGCACATGGATCTACCACTTACACCTCTGCAATCAACACTTTCCCACTTCAGTGGGTCCAGATTTATCAGAGGATCCAATACATCACAACTGTAGATGTAAGATTTGGAAGATGGAGTGGGGACTGTCAGGCTGAGAGCATATAACTCCTGCCTGCGCTCCTAGATCAGCTGTCAGGGGTAGGCCTTTGTATAGCACAGCAGGGAGTCCAAGAAAAGCTGTTTACAGAAATGAGGACAGTGCAGCATGCATGAGTTTTCCTACATGACCTGCTGTTTCAGGTGTCAAAAGTTTACTTTCAAATAATTTCATTTGACTCAATTAGAAGCATTCAAACTACATGCAAAAGGTAGTCCATTTGCTAATTCCTAGTATCTAGAAACATACAAAATAAAGAAAAAAAAACTTGCTGGGTATATGGCTCATGTCTGCAATGCCAGTACTCAGGAGGCTAAGTCAAGAGTATCACCACAGGTTTGAGGTTAACCTGGTCTACACATTTGACAGAGAACACTGAAACAAATGAGAAGAAATAATATATTAAGTATTAACATTAGAAATTTTTTAAACTTTGTGTACTAGATATAAACATGACTAAATAGCATGTTCATCAGAGTGATTAGGTAAAATAGTCAGTAATATATCTGGCATGGTGGTGCACGCCTTTAATCCCAGCACTTGGGAGGAACAGGCAGGCAGATCTCTGTGAGTTCAAGGTCAGCCCCTGGTCTACAGAGCAAGCTTCAGACCAGCTAGGACTAAGGGGAGACCCTGTCTCAAAAAGACCAAAAACAAAACAAAAAAAGAATCAGTAATACAAGTATACAAGTAAATTGCCGTTAAAAAAGTAAACTGATGCCAGGCATAGTGGCACACGCCTTTAATCCCAGCACTCGGGAGGCAGAGATAGGTGCTACTCTGTGGGTTCAAGGTCAGCCTGGTCTACAGAGCGAGCTCCAGGACAGCTGGGGCAAAAAAAAAAAAAAAAAAAAAAAAAAAAACGCAAAAAAAAAAAAAAAAAAAAAAAAAAAGTAAACTGATAGCATTTTTTGATGATAGTTCCATATACAAAAATAAAAGAATTTCAATGAATATGCTGAAAATTGTCTGTGAAATTCAAAGACAAGGGATTATTCCAACACCCATAATAATGGAATTTGCTGTGCTGGATTCTAAAATTGCAGGAAGGGCTGAAGAGATGGCTCAGTGGTTAAAACCACTGGCTGCTCTTGCAGAGGACCTGGGTTCAGTTTCCAGCATCAACATAGTGGCTAACAACCATCCGTAACTCCAGTTCAAGGAGAACCTGATGCCCTCTTCTGACCTCCATGGGCACTGCATGACACAGGTGCACTTATATACAAGCAGGCATGGTGGTGCACACCTTTAATCCCAGCACTTGGGAGGCAGACACAGGCAGATCTTTCTGAGTTCATCTTTCTAAGTTCAAGGCTAACCTTGTCTACATAGTGAGTTCCAGGACAGCTGGGGCTATAAGTTCTCAAAAATACCAAAAAAATAAATAATTAAATTAAAAAATAAAAATTAATAAAATAGTCTAAAATTGCAGGAAACTAACAACTCTTTCTACTTTCTCCCTCAGGATTGGGATTATCTGCATCACCACTACACTATGCAATCAGGTAACTGTCTTCCAGTTTCCAGGTCCACAAACAGAGATCACTGAGCCAAGATGGACTGTATACTGACCCTCACCTCTACCTGGACTGTATACCAACCTCACCTCTATCTATCAGGCCTTGGAACTGCTGACATTAAACTGAATTGGTGCTATAATGTGACAAAACTTTAGGGATGTCAAAGTAATGTCAATGTATTGTGCACATAAGATGTATGTGACTAAGGGGGCTGAATGGTGATCCTTCTACCCAAAGAAACCAGGTCACAATCCCTGGAACCTATGAATGTCAATTTATATGGCAAGATAAGCAGAAAAGATTAAGTTGGGGCTGGAGAGATAGCCTAGTGGTTAAGAGCACCGACTGCTCTTGCAGAGGACCCGGGTTCGATCCCCAGCACCCACATGGTGGCTAAGAACCGTCTGTAACTCCAATTCCAGGAGAACTCCAGTTCCAGGGGAATCAGAGAGCTTCTTCTGACCTCCGTGGCATTGCACAACACAGGTGCACAAACCTACATGCAGACAGTACATTCATACACATACAAAAATAAAAAAAAAAAGCCTTGAAGTCATATATCTTAATAAGCTCAGACCCAACAAAGTCACCAAGTCAAAAGTTCAACACAGTTTGTCATGTTATGTGCATAATACCACTTAGCATGTCATGCACAATTTCTCGACTGGGAGAAAAATTGATAAAAGACCAAGATAAATGTGGGTTGAAGACAGAACAAAGAACTATTCTAAAAGCCATCCAAAGAAAAATCCTAAGTTGGCCCTCTCTTGTATAACTTTATATTTGTATATGTCAGCCAAAATAAATTAAATTTTTAAAAAAGCCAAATCTGGGTGTTAGGAGACAATAATAGATAGATTCTTCAGGAAAATCATTACTATAGTTAAAATTCAGTTGAACTTTTTTTTGGGGGGGAGGGGTTGAGACAGGGTCTCCCTGTAGCCCAGGCTGTCCTGGAACTCACTATGTAGACCTGCTGGCCTTGAACTCAGAGAGATCTGCCAGCCTCTGCCTCCTGAGTGCTGGGATTAAAGATGTACAACACCATGCCCGGGCTGAATTGTTTTCTTGATGATAAATATATTTAAATTCTTTTTTTTTAATTTTATTTATTTTTGTATGTGTATGAATGTACTGTCTGCATGTAGGTTTGTGCACCCGTGTTGTGCAACACTGCGGAGGTCAGAAGAGGGTCTTGGACTCCCCTGGAACTGGAGTTCTCCTGGAATTGGAGTTACAGATGGTTCTTAGCCGCCGTGTGGGTGCTGGGTATCGAACCCAGGTCCTCTGCAAGAGCAGTCAGTGCTCTTAACTGCTAGGCTATCTCTCCAGCCCCCGATGGTAAATATATTTAAGAACACACAAAGAGGAATTCTTTTTTTTTAAAAGCACTGTATTCACATTTAAACAACAACAGCAACAGCAATAAAAAGTTCGGGGAAGGGGATTTAAAGGTCATTTACTTCATAATGGAACCTGCACAAAGTTTAACACAATATGATTTATACTCTGTATGTAAACATCCTCTATATTCAATCTGTAAAGAGTAATTTATTTTCCAATCATTTAGTAACAAAATATACTAAAGAACTGTTAAAGTTCAGTCTCCCAAGCACAGATGACTCAACTAAAAAAACTCACACCAAAGAGATTAGGGAAAGATCAAGTTATACTGCCAGTTCTCATACATACACCCCAACTATCCAAATGACAGCTTAAAATGAGGGCATAACAAGTCTTGAGAAGGAAAAGGAAAGCCTCAAGATTCAGATGAGGTAGAAAGGGTGGCTTTCAGTCCTGAAATGCTCCTTCTGACCATCTATAGGCATACACTTCTTTCCTTCAAACTCTCCTTTACTGGCTCCAAGTACCAGAACCTCCCCCAACAGAGCAAGTGCTTCTCTGATTCCTCCTTTGCCTCAAGAGACCCAAAAGATCCTCTGGATCTTTTGTGTGTTCACTGGTTGGTGTTGGGGATGGACCAGAAGCTTCTTGTATGCTAGGCATCCACTCAAACATTGAGCTAGCTACACCCTCAGCCCCTCATTCAGATATTTTTAATCATAAAAACAACACACAGGACATTATTGTGAGTTTTTTTTTCAAAAACAAACAAAAAGAACTTGCTATAAATAACCAATGGATATTTTTAGCCACCAAAGAGATTAAAATATCTGTACAACAGAGTGTAACATAATTGGTCAAGAAAATAAATTGATAGTACTCCTTTGCTGGGCTTGTCATATAATCAACAGGAACCAGTCAACATAGACAAAGATATCTACCCCTTAACTACGATAGCAGAAACTAGGCTTCTTATACTATTTATATGGAACTATACCCAAAATCGGTGCCTGGTAGAGAACATGTTTTCAAATGTGATGTGCATAGCCCCAGACAACTCTATATTAGCTGCTTAAACAACTAAAGGAAAAGTGTGAGTAGACTTTGCCTTTGTTGTATGCATAAGCATAGATCCTCATCATACTATCACATCCATCACCCCTGCCAGAAACACTGCCTAAACTTTTTCTTATTGTATCTTATGGAAAGTAAGAGCATTTGTTCATCACACTGGAAAAATTTAAATTACGCCTGGCCCACCCATCAGCTTAACACAGTTAGTTTGCCCCAGGCCCAGAACTAAGGGGAACAACACCTTGGCACCATTCTCCCAAGTTCTGTTGTGCAAATGTCTTAAAAGAATACCCTACACTACCCAAAATGAGCTTTTCCCTTCACCTATACAGTGTCACCCTCCAAGTTCCTATGAGAAAAGCACTGCCAAATGACTGGCCATCAGGGACTGAGGAACCATGATCTTAAATTTGGGAGAGGAAGGGTCCAGGAGGAGTTAAGAGAGAAGAGGAGAAGTGGCTATGACCCAAATTCACCGTATGCATGTATATGTGAAATTCTCAAATAAAAAAATGATTTTTTTAAAAGAACCATGATTCTGAAGATGAGGGAATTTATAGGAAATGTCCTTTGCTCTAATTCTGGGAACTCACAAAGTGTTGAAGGCAAAGGAAAACACTGCCCAGCTTTATTTAGCTATAAGCAAGTATAAAGAGTACCAAATCCCTGAATCAACTTTTCAAGTAACACAAATCTTTAACATCACATTTCGTCATCAGCTACACTACCCTAAAGTTTGGCTCTTCCTCAGCCAAAGACCCTAAAGCAAGTAGCTGGGAGTCTCCTACTCACATACTGAATCAACAGCCATGTAATACAGATAACTGAAAACATCTCTCCTTTACCTTCTAAATACAAGGAAAGGACTCTTCATGGTGCATCAGGAACCAACATTATTTTAGTTTCAAAATCATCAAAACTGGCTCAGTGAGTAAAAGTACTTGCTGTGTGAAGTATGAAAACCTAAGTTCAGATCCCCAATACTCGAATAAAAAGCCAAGCAAGGAGGCACTTGCCTATAATCCCAGCACTGGGAGGTATAGACAAGAGCTCCCTGGCCCCATAGCCTAGCTGGTAAGTCCAGCAAGGTTCAAGTGAGAAATCCTGTCTCAAAAAAATAAGATAGAAGGCAAGGAGGAAGATGTTTAACATCCTCCAAATCACATACACAGATTATGAACCTACACACATAGCGATTGCAACAACAACAACAACAACAACAACATCATCATCATCAAACCAAGTTTGTTCTCAGAGAGTCTCCATTTACAATGAGTCCACCTTACCTCCCTCAAGAGTTCATGCTTGTTATTCAATTGTAAATGATCTTCTGCACTCATTTTTTTTTTTTTTTTTTTTTTTTTTTTGGTTTTTGGTCTTTTCAAGACGGGTTCCCTTTAGTCCCAGCTGGCTGAAGCTGCTATAATAAACCAGGCCGGCTTTGAACTCAACAGAGGATCCACCTGCCTCTGCCTCCCAAGTGCTGGGACTTTAAGGCATGCACCATCACGCCAGGCCTCTGCACTCAATTTTTAAGTATCTTGATTCAGCTTTGAAATATACAAATGGGTTATAACATCATAAATATCAAAACAAAGAGTAGTTCAGCAAGCATTTACTGAATTCAAATTATACTATTTTTCTATTAGTATTTCAATGTCTTCTCAGTCAACCTAACAGGCTTATTTTTTGTTACTATTTCATAAGAAAGAAGACTAGTATACATATGGTCAGAACAGGAAAAAAAAATTTCAGCTTGAAGAAATAAAGACCCTTTTAATAAAAAATATTTTCAGCAAACCCAGATATATTAATGCCATGGATTTTCAAAAAGTGAAAACTCAATTTGAATTTATTTGGTTAATAATTAGTTCTTCACTGTTTGATGGCAATAAAGATGCCTTTACAGTTGTGTGCTGTGTGTGTTCAACCAAGGGAATACAGAGAAGAACTGTTATTATGACTTTTAAGTCTAAGCCCTCAAACTACCCTCAGACTACTGTGAAGCAGTACAGTCCTGTTTCCTTGGTAAAGAAAGCCTGCATGACCTACAAGACATAAGGCATAGGGAAAAGACTTCCTAAACCAGACAGCAGCTGCGCAAGAAATAAGATCAACCAATTGACAAATGGAACCTCAATAAACTCAAACGCTTCTGACATCAAAATCAAGGAAGTGAAGATAAAAATCCCAGAGTGGGAGAAAGCTTCACCACAGAAACATCCGACAAAGCATTAATATCCAGAGTATATAGACTACTCAAAAAACGAAAGAAAACAAATGAACCTCTCAAAAGATGGAGCAGATCTGAATAGAGACTTCAACAAGTAGATAATTAGAGATGGGCTGAGAAACATCTTAAAAAATGCTTAACATTTGGGTCTGTAGATATGGCCTAGCGGTTTAAGAGCGCCGACTGCTCGTGCAGAGGAACCGAGTTCGATTCCAAAGCCCCATGTCGTCTGAGAACCGTCGGTACTCCAATTCCAGAGACTCCAGTATCCAGGAAATCTGAGCCCTCATTCTGACCTCCGCGGGCATTACACGCCAACGGGCAACAAACCTACATTGCAGACAGTACATTCATAGCGCATACAAAAATAAATTTAAAAAAATGCTCAACATCCTCAATAATTAAGGAAATGCAATTAAAACCACTAAGATATCATCGTACTCCAATAAGACTGACTAGGATCAAGAAAAAAAATGATACCAGTGCTGGAAAGGTTGTGGGAAAGGGGATCACTCATCAACTGCTGGTGGTAATGTAACTGGTACAGCCACTATAGAAGGAAGTGTAGAGAACCCTTGGAAGACTCAAAATTAGCTTGCCACTGACCCAGTCATACCACTCCTGGTATTTACCCCAGAAGACTCATCCTTATCGCAGAGATAAATGCACAACCATGCTTATTGCAGCTCTGTTCACAATTGCAAAAAGCTGAACCAACCCAAGTGGCCCCTCAACTGACCGAGTGAGTAGAGAAAATGTGATACCTACACAATGGAGGTCTAGGAGCAGTAAAGAAAGATGACACCATGAACTTTACAGAAAATGGATGGAACTCGACGCTAGTCTGTTAAGTGAAGTAACAGTCGCCAGAAAAACACACAATGAATGGTATCCCTCATCTTGAGGATGCTAGCGCCAATTCCCTAGTTCTAAGTATTTCTTGTGCCCGGCCCCTGTTTTGCCCAAGTAGCTGGGAGTGATGCCTACTGGAAAGAACAACAGCACAGCAACAACAACAACACAGAAAAGACTGCGTCAAAGAAATGACTGAGCAGATGAACTTCTGCGCCAAACAGTCAACTTCCACATGGAGATTTTGAGACTGGAAAAAGATGAAAAACATGTTTGGCAGAATGCATGAGCGTCTAGTGGGGTGGGAGGGTAGGAAGGGGAACACAGGTCTAGGTGATGATTAAGGTAACATTATCTTGTACAAAAATATGAATATAATAAAAAAAATTAAAAATATAATTACCAAAAAGAACGCCTGCATGAAGCCAGTATCCAGGCGTGCCATCTGCCCTAACAGACTTACTAAATGAACACAGAAGTTAGCTCAGGGCAGATGAAACACACCCAACTAATAAACACAATCATGAAATTGCATAGTTGTGCTTTTAGGCCAATGCTAACATGCTAAAAGGAGCTAAGAAGAAACAGCTTAAAAGCAATCAGGGAATCCAGGGATAGCAGCACATGCTTATCATCCCAACACTTAGAGGCTGAAGCAGAGGATATTTTCAAGACAGCACAAGTTCAAGACCAACCTGGGCTACACATGGAGTTCCAGGCCAGCATAGAACACAGATGCAATCCTGTCCTCAAAAAGAGCAAAACAACACAACCAAAAGAAAATGGAAAAAAAAATAATTAAGGAGGTGCTACTTTTTTTTTAGTGGCTTTTTGAGACAGTGTCCCTCCCGTAGCCCAGCCTGTCCTGGAACTCACTCCTGCAACAAGGGGCCTTGAACTCACAAAGATCCGCCTTCCTCTTACCTCCCAAGTGCTAGGACTAAAAGTGTGCTAGGATAAAGGCTTGCGCCACAACGCCCGGCCAGGAGTTGCTACTTTTAAGAAGAACAACAACACAACAACAAAAAACACACTTTTTATATATTCCTGTACTCTTCAGCTACTTAGGTATGGTTAGGCGAGAATTCAAGTCCATAAGTCTGCCTGGGTAACAGAATGAGTTCAAGTCCCAAAAGTAAAATAAAAAGTAAAGAGTGCTAAGAATAGAAATCAGTGGTAGAAGCTTGTCTACCCTAGAGCTGTAGTTTCAATCCCCAAGAAAGACCCACTCTCAGCATTTATGACATACTTTCCTTAGATAGAAAGTGGTCAGGGATATAATTTGTTTTGGTTTTGTTTTTGAGACAGGTTTTTTTTTTTTTTTTTTTTTTTTTTTTTTTTTTTTTTTTTAAGAAGCATGCTGGCCTCAAATTCACGGTGACCCTCCTGAAGGAGCCTCCAAAGTATTCAACTACAGATGTTACCACCACACATGGCAGATTTTTTTTTTTTTTTTTGGATCGGGTGTCCCTAGACCCAGTTGGCCACCTGGAAGTCACTAATGTGGACCAGGCTGGCCTTGATCTCACAAAGTTCTTGCCTGCCTCTGGCTCTGCCTCGGGCCCCTCTGCCCATCTGCCCCCCCCTCTCTGCCCCTCTGCCTCCTGCTACCCCTCTGCCTCTGCTCTGCATCTGGAGGGTTGGAATGAAAGGCATGTTATGCAGAATTTTATTTCTATAACCAAGCTGTGGGAAAGGACTCTCTTATTTCGCTCTATCAGTTTTCTGAAAAGAAAGCTATTCAGACTTTCCAGCAGATTCCTAGGATTCGACAAAGGCCAAAAGTATCCTCTTTGTTATAACTAATATAAATCTCTAGTAACCACTGTCCCTTTTTAAAAAGATTTTTTAGTGTTCAGGACAGCTGGGGTACAGGGAGAGCCGTGTCTCAAAAGACCAAAAAAAAAAAAATTGTTTGTTGAAGCAGTTTTAAAGGTAAAAGCACCAAACTTTCTCCCAAGTTGTCATTCAATAAAAAAGAAAAGAAAATTAAACTATTTCAGTTTCTAGCAACGTTTCCCCATCAAGTTTCATAGAAGGCTCCAATATAGCTTAAAATCCTTCTAAACCTATTAACAAAAATACTCTTTATGATTCAACTAATGATCAGATCTGATATCAATTATATTTGAACCCTATTAGAAATTTTCCCTCAATTATCCACAGTACCATTATGATGGAATTCCACGGGTAGTTACACCTTTGAGTTACCAACCAATTAATTAAAGCCACTTGCTATCAGCCTGCGAGTTGCTTCCTTGTATATACCAACAATTAAAGACATAAGTCCTCAAGTTAACTGGAAATCCCTCAGAGAAAGTCCAAAATAGTCCAAGCTCCTCAAAAATGCCCAGTAGCTGGGTCTTGCATACGGTCTCTTGGGAGACTGAGCAGGAAGATGCAATTTGAGATGAGTCTGGGTAACTTAGCAAGACCTACCTCCAAAAATGGGGAAAAATGGAGTGAGGAGATCTGTACCTCAGTGGTAGGGTACTTTCCTAGAGCATACAAGGCCCTAGGGCTTGATGCCGAGTTCTAGAGACAGGGTAGGACAAAGCCAGCTAATCTGGGAGGGCCCTGCTGTGGTTATCAAAAAATCTCAAATGGTAAAGACTAAAGGTGATTGTCCGAGTCATGTAACTGTTCAAACAGATTCTAATCACCAGAATCCCACTTTTGGATATCTACAATCCTATCTGTGAGCTCTGCATATTTATTAAGGGACAAAAAATACAAAACTGTCTTAAACTACACTGTCCAAACCAGAAGATAATTATGTAAGTCTTTTTTTTAAAAAATTAACAAAATAACACAAAGTACTAACATAAAACAAAATCATCAAAATGTCTAGTTGTACCAAAAATTAAAATAGAACTGTGCTATGCCTTGAATATGGAATATTCCCAAAAGGTTCATGGGTTAAAACCTAGGTCCCCGGGATGATACAGATCTATATGAAACCTCTTTGTCAAAAACTTTTGCAATTTAAATCTAAAAACTAACTACAGAAAAGATTTGGTTGTTCCCACAGGTCAAAATGTCACAGCTTAACAGCTGAGAAAGAAAATACACAGCTTTGCACTGGGTTAGGTAACCAGGAAGTGCCAGCAGAAGTTGGCCCATCTGAACATTGAAAGGAAGAAAAGCCANCAAGACAGGGTCTCCCTTTAGTCCCAGCTGGCCTGAAGCTCGCTATATAAACCAGGCTGGCTTTGAACTCACAGAGGATCCACCTGCCTCTGCCTCCCAAGTGCTGGGATTAAAGGCATGCACCATCACGCCAGGCCTCTGCACTCAATTTTTAAGTATCTTGATTCAGCTTTGAAATATACAAATGGGTTATAACATCATAAATATCAAAACAAAGAGTAGTTCAGCAAGCATTTACTGAATTCAAATTATACTATTTTTCTTATTAGTATTTCAATGTCTTCTCAGTCAACCTAACAGGCTTATTTTTTGTTACTATTTCATAAGAAAGAAGACTATTATCCATGTGGTCAGAACTGGAAAACAAAATTTCAGCTTGAAAGAATAAAGACCCTTTATAAAAATATTTCAGCAAACCCATATATATTAATGCCATTGATTTCAAAAAGTGGAAAAACTCAATTTGATATTTATTATGGTTATAATTAAGTTCTTCACTGTTTGATGGCAATAAAGATGCCTTTACAGTTGTGTGTCTGTGTGTGTTCAACCAAGGGAATACAGAGAAGAACTGTTATTATGACTTTTAAGTCTAAGCCCTCAAACTACCCTCAGACTACTGTGAAGCAGTACAGTCCTGTTTCCTTGGTAAAGAAAGCCTGCATGACCTACAAGACATAGGCATAGGAAAAGACTTCCTAAACCAGACAGCAGCTGCGCAAGAAATAAGATCAACAATTGACAAATGGGACCTCATTAAACTCAAACGCTTCTGTACATCAAAATCAAGGAAGTGAAGAGAAAATCCACAGAGTGGGAGGAAACCTTCACCACAGATACATTGATTTCCAGAGTATATAGACTACTCAAAAAACGAAAGAAAACAAATGAATCACTCAATAGATGGAGCAAAGAGCTGAAAAGAGACTTCACAAGTGATGAATTAAAGATGGCTGAGAAACATCTTAAAAAATGCTTAACATGGGGGTTGGAGAGATAGCCTAGCGGTTAAGAGCGCCGACTGCTCTTGCAGAGGACCCGAGTTCGATCCCCAGCCCCATGGCGGCTGAGAACCGTCTGTAACTCCAATTCCAGGAGAACTCCAGTTCCAGGGAAATCTGAGACCCTCTTCTGACCTCCGCGGCATTGCACGACACGGGTGCACAAACCTACATGCAGACAGTACATTCATACGCATACAAAAATAAATTTAAAAAATGCTCAACATCTCTAATAATTAAGGAAATGCAAATTAAAACCACTTTAAGATATCATCTCACTCCAATAAGACTGGCTAGGATCAAGAAAACAAATGATACCAAGTGCTGGAAAGGTTGTGGGGAAAGGGGAACACATCCACTGCTGGTGGGAATGTAAACTGGTACAGCCACTATAGAAGGAAGTGTAGAGAACCCTTGGAAGACTCAAAATGAGCTTACCACCTGACCCAGTCATACCACTCCTGGGTATATACCCAGAAGACTCATCTTATCGCAGAGATACATGCACAGCCATGCTTATGGCAGCTCTGTTCACAATAGCAAAAAGCTGGAACCAACCCAAGTGCCCCTCAACTGACGAGTGAGTAGAGAAAATGTGATACCTACACAATGGAGTTCTAGGCAGCAGTAAAGAAAGATGACACCATGAACTTTACAGGAAAATGGATGGAACTAGAAGATATTATGTTAAGTGAAGTAACAGTCCCAGAAAAACAAACAATGAATGGTATCCCTCATCTGTGGATGCTAGCGCCAATTACCTAGTTATAAGTATTTCTTGTGCACGGTCCCTTTCTTGTCCAAGTAGCTGGGAGTGATGCGTACTGGAAAGAACAACAGCAGCAGCAACAACAACAACAACAGAAAAGACTGCGTCAAAGAACTGACTGAAGCAGTGAACTTCTGCTCAAAACAGTCAACTTCCACATGGAGAATTTTGAGACTGAGAAAAAGATGAAAAACATGTTTGGCAGAATGCATGAGCTCTAGTGGGGTGGGGAGGGTAAGGTGGGGGGCACAGGTCTAGGTATGATTAGTAACATTATCTTGTACAAAAATATATATATAATAAAAAAAATTAAAAAATATATTAAAAAAAAGAAAGCCTGCATGAAGCCAGTATCCAGGCGTGCCATCTGCCCTAACAGACTTACTAAATGAACACAGAAGTTAGCTCAGGGCAGATGAAACACACCCAACTAATAAACACAATCATGAAATTGCATAGTTGTGCTTTTAGGCCAATGCTAACATGCTAAAAGGAGCTAAGAAGAAACAGCTTAAAAGCAATCAGGGAATCCAGGGATAGCAGCACATGCTTATCATCCCAACACTTAGGAGGCTGAAGCAGGAGGATATTTCAAGACAGGCACAAGTTCAAGACCAACCTGGGCTACACAGTGAGTTCCAGGCCAGCATAGAACACAGATGCAATCCTGTCTCAAAAAGAGCAAAACAACACAACAAAAGAAAATGGAAAAAAAAAATAATTAAGGAGGTGCTACTTTTTTTTTTGGTCTTTTTGAGACAGGGTCTCCCTGTAGCCCCAGCTGTCCTGGAACTCACTCTGCAGACCAGGCTGGCCTTGAACTCACAAAGATCCGCCTGCCTCTGCCTCCCAAGTGCTAGGACTAAAGGTGTGCTAGGACTAAAGGCGTGCGCCACCACTCCCGGCCAGGAGGTGCTACTTTAAAAAAAGAACAACAACAACAACAACAAAAAACACACTGGTTATAGAGGCCTGTACTCTCAGCTACTTAGGAGGGTGAGGCAGGAGAATTTCAAGTCAAAAGTCTGCCTAGGCTACAGAATGAGTTCAAGGCCCAAAAGTAAAATAAAAAGTAAAGAGTGCTAAGAATAGAAATCAGTGGTAGAAGCTTGTCTACCCTAGAGCTGTAGTTTCAATCCCCAAGAAAGACCCACTCTCAGCATTTATGACATACTTTCCTTAGATAGAAAGTGGTCAGGGATATAATTTGTTTTGGTTTTGTTTTTGAGACAGGATGTCACTCTATAGCTCAGGTTGGTCCTGAACTTACTACATAACCCATGCTGGCCTCAAATTCACGGTGACCCTCCTGAAGGAGCCTCCAAAGTATTCAACTACAGATGTTACCACCACACCATGCAGATTTTTTTTTTTTTTTGGATCGGGTGTCCCTAGACCCAGTTGGCCTGGAAGTCACTATGTGGACCAGGCTGGCCTTGATCTCACAAAGTTCTGCCTGCCTCTGCCTCTGCCTCTGCCCCTCTGCCCCTCTGCCCCCTCTCTGCCCCTCTGCCTCCTCTCTACCCCTCTGCCTCTGCCTCTGCCTCTGGAGGGTTGGAATTAAAGGCATGTGATGCAGATTTTTCTTAACCAAGGCTGTGAAGGACTCTCTTATTCCTCTATCAGTTTCTGAAAAGAAAGCTTCATACTTTCCAGCAGATTCCTATGGATTCCAGACAAAGGCCAAAGAGGTATCCTCTTTGTTATAAACTAATATAAATCTCTTAGTAACCACTGTCTTTTTAAAAAAGATTTTTAGTGTTCCAGGACAGCTGGGGCTACAGGGAGACCGTGTCTCAAAAAGACCAAAAAAAAAAAAATTGTTTTTTTAGAGTTTAAAGGTTTAAAAGCACCAAACTTTCTCCCAAGTTGTCATTCAATAAAAAAGAAAAGAAAATTTAAACTAATTTCAGTTCTAGCAAAACAGTTCATCAAGTTTCATAGAAGGCTCCAATATAGCTTAAAATCCTTCTAAACCTATTAACAAAAATACTCTTTATGATTCAACTAATGATCAGATCTGATATCAATTATATTTGAACCCTATTAGAAATTTTCCCTCAATTATCCACAGTACCATTATGATGGAATTCCACGGGTAGTTACACCTTTGAGTTACCAACCAATTAATTAAAGCCACTTGCTATCAGCCTGCGAGTTGCTTCCTTGTATATACCAACAATTAAAGACATAAGTCCTCAAGTTAACTGGAAATCCCTCAGAGAAAGTCCAAAATAGTCCAAGCTCCTCAAAAATGCCCAGTAGCTGGGTCTTGCATACCGGTCTACTTGGGAGACTGAAGCAGGAAGATTGCAAGTTCGAGATGAGTCTGGGTAACTTAGCAAGACCTACCTCCAAAAATGGGGAAAAATGGAGTGAGGAGATCTGTACCTCAGTGGTAGGGTACTTTCCTAGAGCATACAAGGCCCTAGGGCTTGATGCCGAGTTCTAGAGACAGGGTAGGACAAAGCCAGCTAATCTGGGAGGGCCCTGCTGTGGTTATCAAAAAATCTCAAATGGTAAAGACTAAAGGTGATTGTCCGAGTCATGTAACTGTTCAAACAGATTCTAATCACCAGAATCCCACTTTTGGATATCTACAATCCTATCTGTGAGCTCTGCATATTTATTAAGGGACAAAAAATACAAAACTGTCTTAAACTACACTGTCCAAACCAGAAGATAATTATGTAAGGGTCTTGTTTGTCTTAAAAAATTAACAAAATAACACAAAGTACTAACATAAAACAAAATCATCAAAATGTCTAGTTGTACCAAAAATTAAAATAGAACTGTGCTATGCCTTGAATATGGAATATTCCCAAAAGGTTCATGGGTTAAAACCTAGGTCCCCGGGAGGATACAGATATATATGAAACCTCTTTGTCAAAAACTTTGCAATTCAAATCTTAAAACTAACTACGAGAAAAGATTTGTATGTTCCCACAGGTCAAAATGTCACCAGCTTAACAGCTGAGAAAGAAAAGACACAGCTTAGCACTGTGTAGGATATACCAGGAAGTGCCAGCAGAAAGGTTGGCCCATCTGAACATTGAAAGGAAGAAAAGCCTCAGACTGCTACAGGCATCAAACCCCTCTGTGGATCCTACTTGTAACAACTATTTATAATGAGTCCTAACGAAACTTACCTTTTAGGTGCCGCAAAGTTTTAATATGAAAGACTTTCTTACCTTTCCTTCATAGAACAAGGAGGAATATGATGATGATAAGGTCGTTTTCTAACTGTAAATTGGAGCCAACTGTTATAGAGGTAAATTCTTATAAAACCGGTAAAACTGCCTTCTTTAATTGACTAACTGTGAAAAGGATTATTCTCTATTCAGAACCAAATATACTACTAAAGTCTCCTTAAGCTGTGCACTTAAGCAAAATATATTAATACAGGAGAGCTCTGATAAAAGCAATGGATTATTCTACCAAGGAGATATTGGCTAGGGGATCCAAGCCCCCCCCCCCAAAAGGTAAAGGCTTCTTGCCTGTAAACTGGGATACCTGCAAGAAGAGAGGCGATAAGGCCCTGCTGTCGAAGACCTGATGTAAACATGGGAAAGATGTATTGAGACCACACTTGCAAGTGTACAGATGGTCTCTGGAATACCAGAGAGTGTTACCAAAGGCCACTAAACCAATAAAGCAAATATAGGTCTCCTTTAGTCAAGCAAGACTCCTCGGTCGGCACCAGCTACACCTCACTTGCCTGGAAATACTGTGCAGCAGTGGCAGCCATATGCCTGTATATCCCAAATCTTTAGCTCTCTCCTTGGAGGAATAACCCATGGCTGATGCCACAAGCTTACATCCTCTAGCAGTTAGGAGATGTTATAAGCCACAATAAGACCCTGCCATATTTTACAGGAAAAAAACATAATTCATGGATTAACGTACCATCCAAACATCTGTGTCTATACCATGGTAACCTACCATAAAAATTAGTACTGTTTAAATACCTATATATCTAATCATTTGTGCTTCATTAGTAGGATTGAAAGGTTATTCCTGGACAAACTGTCAGCCCATGAAAGGAAACAGCCAGAATTGACCAAAGTCCAAAATGACAGCTCCAGAGAAAGTAGACTGTTTTGCTTCTCATCCACCTGTTCTAAGCCTACAGAACAATCTGCGGAAGAGGGGGCGTGGTAGAATGTAAGGGCTGCGATTGGGGTGAATGGTGAAACTACAGCAATATAGACTGGATACTTATTTGATCAACTTGATTGAACATACAAGCCCCCCAGCTGGATGGTGGGACCCTAGGGCTGTGTGGGTTTGGGCACAACTCCTTGCAAATTGGTTTTACATGAGGGATACTTGTACTCATAAATTATTATTGTTAAAAAATGAAAAAAAAAAAAGAATAGAAGAAAAAAAAATAAAATAAAGGCATACACCACCATGCCTGGTGACAACTTTAAAAACAAACAAACAAAAATACAAAACAAAAACAAAAACAAAAAAAACCTAGGTCCCCACCTGGTGGCACAATTTTGGGAACTTGTAGAAGAGGAAGCCTAGTTAGAGACAATGGGTAGTGAGTCCTTCCCAAAATCTTGTCCCTGGCCTCTTTCTGAATCCTTTTTCTCTGCTTCTTGTCTGACATGAGGTAAAGAAACTTCTTGGTCACATGCTCCTACTGCCATGATAACCACCCTGTCCAAGTGCACAGGGCAAAACCACCATGGACTGAACTCTCTAAAACCATGAGCCAAAATGAATTATTTCTTCCCTTTACTTTTGTTTCTGTCTGCTCACAACGAGAAAGCTAATATAAATTACTGTCTTTAATACTGAAATGACTAACCAGATGGGAATATCAGTTTTAACAGAGGAATGAAGCAGCAGTAGCCTCTTCAGAGCTTAGCCAAGCAATACTTCACCATCTGTGACTATCTGATTAATACTTTTCCCACCATATTATATTATCTGCCAGAGAGACAAAGATTCTGTATATTTTTCCTCCCTGCCTAAATGCCTAGAATTATGCCAGATACATAAACCTTAAGCATTTACTCGGCAAACAAATGAACAGATTATCACTGTAACTATAAACTGGTCCACCTTCCAAAAGTCAGTCAGTATCCCGCAAACATCTCAAAATACCCTTGACTAATAACTCTAAGAATTTATGTTGCCAGGCATGGTGGCACACACCTTTAATACCAGCACTCAGGAGGCAGACACAGGCAGATATCTGAGAGTTCAAAGGCCAGCCTGGTCTACACTGTGAGTTCCAGGCCAGCTGGGGCAAAAAAAAAAAAAAAGGAATTTATGCTAAGGACATTAAAGAAATTATCTCAGGCAGTGATACTTACGCTGTTACTTATAAAGATTATAGCACATCCATTAACTGGGATATTATATTACTGTCAAGAAAAAACACTATGGTTTGGTTTGGTTTGGTTTTCGCAGGGTCTCCCTAATCCCACCCCACCTGGAAGTCACTATTTGGACTAGTCTGGTCTGGATCTCCCAGAGATCCACCTGCCTCTTCCTCCTGAGGGTTGGAATTAAAGGCACACACCAGCAGGCCTGGCACAAAACATCGTTTTACAAAGCTTTTAACACTAGAATGCATTAATACATAGTAGCAATTTCAACAACAACAACAAAAACTAGGCACTAAGTAATGAGACTAATTGACATTTTAGGTAAATAAAACCTGTATGTAATTTATCTGTACACATGTATTGGTCCACAAAATGTCACTCTGTGATTAATTCAAGGTGCTAGAATTAAGTGGGTTTTTGTTGTTGTTATTTTGGGTTTTTTTTTTTTCCACATCTTAAAAATTCTATTGCAGTGAGCTGAGAAGACAACTCAGTCAATAAACTGCTTGTCATATAAGCATGAGAATCTAAGTTCAATTGCCAGAACCCATGTAAAAAAGCCAGGCATGGTAGTATATACTTATAATTCCAGCACTGGGGAAGCAGGGACAGAGGGAGCCTTGAGGCTCACTGGTCAGTGAGCCTAGCATATGTGGTGAGCTCCAGGCCAATGAAAGAGTCTTAAAAAATAAAGCAGATGGCATCTAAGGAACAAGACCTGAGGTTGATACACACAAGCATACATATGAACACACATACACGAGCATGTACATGCATAAAAATTAAGTTTTTCTTTTTTTTTTTTAGAATTTTTTTTTATTAATTTTTATTTATTTATGTATGTGTATGAATGTACTGCCTGCATGCAAGTCTGTGCACCCGTGTTGTGCAATGCCGCGGAGGTCAGAAGAGGGTCTCGGATTCCCCTGGAACTGGAGTTCTCCTGGAATTGGAGTTTCAGACGGTTCTTGGCCACCATGTGGGTGCTGGGGATCAAACCCGGGTCCTCTGTAAGAGCTGTCGGTGCTCTTAACCACTAGGCCATCTCTCCAGCCCCCAAAAAATAAGCATTTACTGTTTCTGTTTTAATTACAAGTTCCTTGCCACTTATTCTAGACCTTTCTAAAGGGGAACACTCAGTTGTCTAAACTTAGTGACACTGAAGCCTAGAGAACAAGTGGGGCTTTCAAGTCCTTAAAAATAATAAGATGAGGGGCTGGAGAGATGGCTTGATGGTTAAGAGCTCTGACTGCTCTTGCAGAGGACCCCTGTTCCATTCCCAGCACCCACATGTTGGCTAAAAACGGTATTTAGGCTGGGTGTGATGGCACACAACTTTAATCCTAGCACTCGGGAGGCAGAGGCAGGCGGATCTCTGTGAATTCACAGCCAGCTTAGTCTACATAGTGAGTTCCAGGCCAGCTGGGGCAATAGGGAGACCTTGTCTTAAAAAAAAAAAAAAAAAAATGAATATTTTCTTTTTTGGTCTTCCAGCTGGCCTGGACCTCACTATGTAGACTAAGCTGGACTTGAACTCACAGAGATTTGCCTGCCTCTGATTCCCAAGTGCTGGGATTAAAGGTGTGTACCACCACACCCAGATAAATATGAACATTTTCATACACCTTCCAGAACAACTTGAACATTTCCACATTCTCATCATTTTTACTATTTCATAGGTAACAGCTGTTTCAGGTCTTAGAGGTGTTATCAGTTAAACCAGTAAATGTATTATTTAATCAGTTGGAAAACAACCCACATAACTGACTTTTTTTTATAACAGTCGTTTCTTTTAGTGGGGCAAGAAATCCATAGACTTATGAAAGCTGTACTTAGAAATCCTAAAGTTTACTCTAACAATGTATAATATATACATGACACAATTGCCAACCCTACCTCCAAGTACCAGTGATTCTCCAAGCAGACCACAGGAATCTACAAGCTGGAATTTCACAATTAAACAATCTGCTGTTAGTTAAAATATCTCCATCCCAATTAAACATCTCCCTACAGGATACCAAATAGATACCTAAAAGGGAGCAGCAGTAAGTTAAAATATCTCCATCCCAAATTTGGGGAGAAGAGAAAGATATGCTCATTCTCTGAGTCCTTCATTTATGCCCATCTTAGAGTTCTCTTCCATCTACATCTTTCATAACTGTGTGCTCACTCATGCATATATGCAAGCATATTACTAGAGATCAAATCAGGGCCCTGAGCTGTGTGCTGAGTGCTGTACCACTGTGTGCTATACTGCTGAGGAAAGGCTTAAGCTATACACTGCATTAAAGCCATCTACACAGAAGCACTAATGCTATACCCATTACTGAGAATTCTAGCCAGAGAGTGTCAGTAAAGGTACCCAGTACTTTCTGGGCATTCAGACTCTGCTCAGTCTACAGGGCATTTAGGTTATCAGTCTCCAATCTGTAAAGAGACAAAAGCCCCAAGGAGTCAAGTAAGATACAAATCCTACACAACCATCAAGAGTGTGTTTATTCCCCCACAATGCACCAGCCATTATGCTAACCTCTGCCTCCTAAGCAGACTCAGCATTTTAACTAAACTCCAAAGTCTAACAACCTTACTACATTACTATGCACCAATAGCACCTGGAAAACAACCCGCACGACTTTTTTTTTTAATAAAATTTATCTTATAGTGGGACAAGAAAAATACATAAATCTATATTCAGCAGTTCTAAAGCCTACTCTGATTTTCATGAACCCCCTAGAGCCCATGGATTGTCTTAGCCTCCCCTTACTATAGGGGCAGAAGACACAGGAAGTCTCGAAAGAATGGTTCACTTATTACTGCAGTAAGGAACCAAAATGCCCACTGCTCACAGGCTACCTTTATTTCTTTCTATTTGATAAACCCTACTACACCCAATCTCTTTTACCTTTATACTATTCATAAATGAAATTAACGCTTTAGCCACATTTTCTTACATCAGTATTTTTTCGGTCAGTGTGAATTTTTTGCATGTGCAATATGATGAAAAAAGTTGTGCAATGCAATGAAAAGAAAACAAGGATGTTCCTGGCCCAAAGCACACTGCAGCTCCATTTAGTCCAGGAAACAAGGCTAAGGCTGCATGGAACAGATAAAATATTCACAGCAACATACAAACTGAGAAGCCAACAAAACAACCAGCTCTGACTTCCCCTCCTTAGAAAGTCTGTTTACATTAACCATATAAGAAAATAGGATTTTTGTCAAAAGTGAATTTGATCTATTCTTTATTTGCCCAAATACCATAAAGATTCCCATCAGTCATTAACTAATTAACTCTTCTGGACCTCCCAATTCTGTAAGAACTTCATTAGCAAACAGACTAGGACAAAGAAAGCAGTAAGATGTAGACAGCTTCACTGTGAAACTACCCATTTGCTCAAGGAAACAAAGCACGGTCCAATTTAAATTAAAATCCAACTCTGTTATTACCAAGGCAAATAAGAGAGGTGGAAAATGAGCAGGGCCCTTCTACACAAAGCTAGTATTGTATACACATAAACCGTTACTACAGCACTATTATACTTCTTAGCCCAATATGAATAGCTTCTTTTGACCCTTGCTAAATACCCCCCCAATTTCAAAAACATTAAGATGTGAATAAGACTTTCATTTCTTCGTGCACACAATTAAGATCTATTTGTTGCCTATAAATGTATGCTATAAATTAAGTTTCTGAAAAGGTTAGACTAAATTAAGAATAATCAAGAGTTTCTACACTCTAGAAGGACATGTTGTAGCCAATCTGCGGCATGTGGTATACAAGTGTATCCCTGAAAAGTTTCCCCTTTTTTTGAGACAGGTTCTCCCTGCAGCCCTACCTGACCTGGAACTCCCATGTAGACTAGGCTGTAAGATCTGCCAGCCTCGGCCTCCCAAGTGCTGGGATTAAAGGCATGCACCACCCACCCCAGCAATGACAGATTTCTTTGTTGTGAATGTTCTCTCAGAATCTGAGGAAAGAAAATCAAAAGATCCTCAGCTTCAGAACATCATGTGGGACACGTTACACTTTGAAGTTGGCTTGAGTATTAAAAAGGAGAGAGCTAACCATTGTTGCTAGACGGTGAGTGGTACCTGCTGGGCACAGAAATTCTGTTTGCCTGTTATTTAAAAATATATCTTGGCCGGGCATGGTGGCACACAACTTTAATCCTAGCACTCAGGAGGCAGAGGCAGGTGGATCTTTGTGAGTTCAAGGCCAGCCTGGTCTACAGAGTGAGTTCCAGGACAGCTGGGGCTACAGGGAGACCCTGTCTTAAAAAGACCAAAAAAAA
>VZQC01003740.1:418583-433953 GCA_009823505.1 Rhizomys pruinosus | reverse complement strand
AAAAAAAAAAAAAAAAAAAAAATATCTTGTAGAACTTTTATTTACTCCTGTATTCACCAAATTACCTTTAATGAGATTCTCAAGAAGTGGGAAGGGACGTGAAGGACTGACCATTTTAAGCAGTGTAGTTCAAATGTACATTCTGTTTGGGATGACTCTGGCTTAAAAAGCTAGTCTCAATGTGGAAGAACCAGTCTTGTGTATCTACTGTTCTTCAACTTATCCAGATAATATCTTTTTACTTTATGTGATTTTTTTATTGGCTAAAGGAACTAAAAGCTGTTTTTAAATTAAGGAACAAAATCCTTGATTGATGAATAGGTCACTTCATATTCTATGATATGAAGGATAGGTAACCAATTTTTATCATCTCACAGCAAAGGTACCCCGAATGGAGTTTTTGGGAAATGTGTGCACATAGACACATTTTTCCACAAGCTTCAACACTGCCACAGTGAAGCAGAAATGATTGATGCTACAAACTGCTTCCAATGCTATACAAAAAACACACTATGTTTGGCTAGTGACAGCAATTGTCTGTATAGTCCATGAATGCTTGTAAGTAAATTAAACTATCTCTAATGAAATAATAACTGGCCAATACAATCATGTGAAAGGCTTGTGAGAAAAAAAAAAAAAAAGGCTTGTGAGAACTTGTATCCTATATGTATCACATTTACAACACTTAAAATATCCTGAGTCAGGTGTGGTGGTTCATGTCTTTAATCCCAGCACTCAGGAGGCAAAGGCAGGCAGAGGCAGGCAGATCTTTGGGAGTTCAAGGCCAGCCTGGTCTACAACAAGAGCTCCACGCCAACTAGGACTAAAGGGAGACCCTGTCTCAAACACACACACACACACAGACTGACCTTAACAGGAGCTACAACCAGAGTTAATGTCTATCATGTGATACACTAGGAAGCACACAGCATTGCCTATGAAGTTTGTTTGTTTGTTTCTTTGTCTTTTTAAGACAGAGTCCTCCTAGTAGCCCCAGATGGCCTGGAACTTCCTATGTAAACTAGAAACTCACAGATCCGGCTGCCTCTGCCTCCCAAACGTTGGAATTAAAGGTGTGTGTATGCAGCTGGAGAGATGGCTCAGTGGTTAAGAGCACTGACTGCTCTTACGGAGGACCTGGGTTTGATTCCCAGCATCCACATGGTGGCTAAGAACCGTCTTTGACTACAGTTCCAAGGGAATCCGATGAAAAAAAATAATAATAATAAAATAAAGGTGTGTGCCACCACACCTGGAGCCTGTTAAGTATCTTTGCCAAAACAATAAATCTGTCTGACCAAGTGTTTTTATCTAATCAATGGGAACTACAGGCATAGAAGAACATGTAAAACACCACTAAAAGGATAAAATCAACAAATTCAAAATGTAAGAAATACTACAAAATAAACTATTTTTCAACAATTGACAAGAAAAGAAACAAACTATTATAGATTTAAAGAAATTTCAGTCATAACCAAACAAAAAACTGTGCAAAGACCCTGGTAAGCACTAAGCTTGAACAAATGAATTGTACATAAGACATTCATAAACTTTTTATGAAAAGTACACACTGAGGGCTGGAGAGATAGCCTAGCAGTTAAGAGCACCAACTGCTCTTGCAGAGGACCCAGGTTCGATCCCCAGCACTCACATGGCGGCTAAGAACCATCTGTAACTCCAATTCCAGGAGAACTCCAGTTCCAGGGGAATCCGAGACCCTCTTCTGACCTCCATGGCATTGCACAACACGGGTGCACAGACCTGCATGCAGACAGTACATTCATACACATACAAAAATAAATTAAAATTTTTTTAAAAATTAAAAAAAAAAAGTACACACGGAGAGGTTGTCTAACAATACTATACTGTTAATGACATAATAATATTGGGGGTTAAATATTTTAGATTCCTCATCCCTTAGAAGATTTGCTACTGACATATGGAAAAAATGATAATTACAATTTACTTTCAAATACTGCAGCAGACTAGGGTGTGCAGCTCAATGTTAGCGTGTGGGCTTTGCACTAGTGAGATTCTAGGTTCAATCCCCAGCACCTAAACTAGTATATTTAGTATATATTTCAGAAAAAATTAGTATAGGTAGATGGAACAAATGAAGTAACACTTATTATACTGTGTTATACTGGCCAAATGTTGGTAACTGTTAATGCTATCTTACAGGTACACTGGGGGTGTTATAGAATTATTTTTGTGGGGGCTGGAGAGATGGCCTAGTGGTTAAGAGCGCCGATCGCTCTTGAAGAGGACCCGGGTTCGATCCCCAGCACCCACATGGCGGCTGAGAACCGTTTGAAACTCCAATTCCAGGAGAACTCCAGTTCCAGGGGAATCCAACACCCTCTTCTGACCTCCGCAGCATTGCACGACATGGGTGCACAAACTTGCATGCAGACAGTATATTCATACACATATAGAAATAAATAAAATTAAAAAAAAATATTTTTGTGTATGTTTAAAAACTCCTATCATTGCCAAGCATGGTGGCACACACCTTTAATACCAGCACTAAGGAGCAGAGGCAGTTGGATCTTTGTGAGTTCAAAGCCAGCCTGGTCTACAGAACGAGTTTCCAGGCCAGCTGGGGCTACAGGGAGACCTTGTTTCAAAAAAAAAAGTTAATTGAAAAAAGAGACTTTTGTAGGACTGGTCCATAGTTACAGCCCTTATGTCCAATATATTCATCACTCTCTGTGGACACTTTTAATTCTAAAGCCCAAGAAATGTAGTATAGGGGTACATTAGCAGAGTCAAGCTTCATCTTGATAGACCCTCTATAGCATACTAGGATGCTCTACATACACACACCATACACACCCACATTTTTCCCTCCAACACTGATATGCAGCCTCAAAAATAGCTATCACCTCCAGCCTAACTTCACTAAGTACAATTGGGGACAACAGTTACCTCTGGAGCCTGTAATTTTCTCTATGAAGATTTTGTTCTAGCAGCTGGAGAGATGGCTCAATGGTTAAGAATACCAACTGCTCTTGCAGAGGACCTGGGGCTGATTCCCAGCACCCACATGGTGGCTAAGAACCGTCTTTGATTCCAGTTCCAGGGGAATCTGACACCCTCTTCTGACACCCTCTTCTGGACCTCCACAGCATTGCAGGACACAGGTGCACCAACCTACGTGCAGACAGTACATTCATACACATAAAAAAAAAAAAAAAGATTTTGTTCTATGGGATGAGAGAGAGATGGCTCAGGGGTTTAAGAGCACTGGCTGCTCTTGCAGAGGATCCAGGCTCAATTCCAGCACCCACATAGCAACTAACAATCATCTGTAACTCCAGTTCCAGGAGAATCCAATGCCGTCTTCTGACCTTCAAGGGCATTCACAACACAGGTGCACTTATACACATGTAGGCAATACACTCATACACATAAATAAAAATAAATAAATTTTTTTAAAAAATAAGATTTTGTTGTAAACTAGGCATGGTGGCACATGCTTATAATCCCAGCTCTTGGGAGGCTGAGGCAGAAGGATTACAAAAGCTTAAGGTCAGCCTGGGTTACACAGTTAAGTTCTAAGCCAGCCTGGGTTATAATGTGACTCATAGTGAGTGAGGGTAGGGGAGAAGTTTGTTTTATGCAAACATCCCAACTAAGTAAAATATTCTTTAAAGCCCACAAGAAGTTTTTTTTTTTAAAGCCACCAAAGTGTAAAAAGAAATACTAGAGAGACAAGACTATCAAAATTTTCTTTATAGCCCAAGAACTATTCTATGAGCTGACAATATACTGAATGAAAAGAAAAAAATGGCTGATAGCACCCTTGTGTAAACACTCAACTATCATTGGACAGCCTCCTGCCATTCTTTCTTTGACTAACACAGGACTGCTTATATTCTCTAAGGAAAACCCTATGCTCAGGCATCCTTGGTGGATATTGCTCTTGTCCCCTAAACCCCAAAGTCCCATGGCAAGCCTCAGGCAAATTTGATGTTTATAAAAGTACTTCTCAAACACCTTAATTCTAAGTAAACCTTTGCCTTCAACCCCAGTGACTGATTTTATAAAGCAAGTAAATTGTTCTGTGAAGAACTCTACATTCATTCGTTAAACCAATAGATATGAAATTTCAAACTTGGTCATAAATCACATAAATATCTTTGCATGTACGAAAACACCATCTTAAAATAATTAAGAAATGTAAATGGTCAGTCTTCAAAATGTAGGGATGCTACATTTAGAACTCTGACAAACAAAAAGGTATTTTTTCCTAAAGTATTTTTATATTCAGAAAAATTTAGTGACCCAATAGTTTTAAAAGAAATATAGCATGATTATCTTAAATATTTTTAATTTTTTGTCTTTTTTGAGACAGGGTCTCCCTGTAGCCCCACCTGTCCTAGAACTATGTAGACCAGGCTGGCCTTGAACTCAGAGAGATCTGCCTGTCTCTGCCTCTGAGTGCTGGGATGAAAGGCATGCACCACCACACCTAGCAATGACTTAATTTTTTATTATATAAAATAATATATTCTTAAATATTCTTAAAAATAAGATAAGTGCACAAACTATAATCTATTTTTAAATGAGGTACAAAATAAATTGATTCCATTTCTACCAAAATCTGTACCCTAAATTAAAAATGTCATCTCAGACTAGCTGTGCATATAAATACAAACATGCACATTTCCAGTAACCCTGCACTAACACATAACAAGCAGTGGTAATAAACCGATTGAAAGAGTGATGTTGAAATATAAAGAACAAAAACTATACAAGTCAAACAATGGGAAACAAATCTTTCAGAGCTTCCATTAGTCATGAGAATCATTTTACAATGAATTTTGACCTATAATGGAGAATCGAGGTTTTGAGGTAGGAGTACACAAATTAATTGGACTTTTTCAATACCTAATTTTGTATTCTTTGCCAAATCCCCTCCTAAACTACTATATGGTATAAATTTAATGTAAGTTTCCCTGATAATTCTGAAACATTCTTAGAATAAAATTGGAGCTTCTGTCACTAATGTGTGACCCAACAAGGAAGAAACCAGTTCTTTAATGATTTCAAATTCTTATTTTTTAAAGAAATGGGAACCACTTTTAACAATGTTTATATTCTAAAACAACTGGAAGATTCTGCTTATACTTTAAATTATTTAAGGTATAAAACCACAAGGAAATGTTTTAACATGAAAACATCTGAAAAAGTATCCTAAAATACAGGCAATGATTAGTGCAAAAATAAATCCTGTGAACTGAAGGCTGGCCATCCCTACCAACTCCCCAACTCCCGCTCTCCCTCCTATGTACACTTCTGAGCCTACTTAATATGAAGCAGGGTTAGGTCCATGGCTGGATCCCTAAGCTGCCATCTCTGATCAAGAAAGCCGTGCCTGTACTGGGGAATGTACTTATAGTCACAAATGCTCAGGAGGCTGAGGTGGGAAGACCTAGAGCTCTCAAGTTCAAGACCAACCTTTTGTGAGATGTCATCTCTCAAGAAAAGCAGTGCTCAAGAGCCACACAGCACCCTTAGGCTTGTTCTCCTGAAATCACCAGAAACAAGGATGTCCAGGGAACACTGGGTTCTGCAACCACTCTCACCATGGCTTCAGGTCCTAGGCAATGTGCATGTAGTAGCATCAGTAGTGGAAGGTCAGCTTTATCTACCACATTTTGAGCCTGCTAAGGGCAGGTACCTGATCTATTAATTTCTGCACAAGAAACTCACTCACTGTGTGATTCTTAAGTGTCCTCACTCACTGTATGATTCTTAAGTGTCCTGTATGTGCTGTATGAAGCAAATATAATTTTGTGAATCTCAAAAGGTGGACAGTAAAGGAGCTTCCCCAAAAGAAAAGGGAGAAACAAAAGGGGAGGTGTGAAAAACTAGGAGGAAGTGAGAGGAAGCATGCAAAAGCAAGCATCAAGCCAAGTGGGAATGCATATGCCACAATCAGGTTCCAAAAGGCTCTGCAAGCCTCCATTATGAAATTCTTCCATGAATTATCAATGTAGGCAGCACTACAGGCAACAAGGAAGGAGGGAACTACCCTACCTAGAAGGTCCTAAGGCATTATCTACCTATCTACACAGCTATTTGTGGGCACTGTACATACACATTTTTTTTTTGCCTGGGGTGGGGGTGCTTTCTGAGACAGGGTCTCTCTGTAGCCCCAGGTATACTGGAACTCACTACGCAGATGCAATGGATTAGCACATGGTACTTATTACAGACACATTTTTAAACTCAGTACAATCAATGCTACTCTTATTTTATATATGTAGTAGAACTAAAGAGCAATACTGTGACCGCAGTATTAAATTTAAAAATGCCCACCTTAGAGTTTGTCAGTAAAAATTTTAAATTCTTAACTATGAATCAAATACTATATTAAAATGTAAATGAAAGCTAAAAACTACCAAAATTGAATGTACTAAAATTAATATAGATAGAAACTACAACTTTCTTAGATATATATCTGTAGGTTCACTATGAGCAGGAAACCATATATACTTTTATTATTTAAGGTAAGAGGAAAATAATATTGTTGCCTTGTCTCCATCATGTCCCACATATTCACATCAAGGGTAACCCATTCTTTGAATGATTACTACATTTCAAAGAAAGCCAGAGTCAACCAATAAAAACAAAACAAAAAGCTTAATATTGTAGAAAGCTTTCTCTCTACTTTTATAATTTATAAAAAATGGTACACTGCTGGACGTGGTGGCGCATGCCGGTAATCCTAGCACTCGGGAGGCAGAGACAGGAGAATCTTTGTGAGTTCAAGGCCAGCCTGGTCTACAGAGTGAGTTCCAGGACAGCTGGGGCTACAGGGAGACCCTGTCTCCAAAAGACCAAAATAAATAAATAAATAAATAAATAAATAAATAAATAAATAAATAAATAAACAAACAAAATAAAATAAAAATGGTACACATAAAGAGTGGCTTTTATCCTTCCCCAGATCACGAAGAAGCAGAAAATAAAAATCACTTCATTTGGAAATGGTCTCATGTTAACTGAAAGTAGTCTCCTTGAGATTTTTTTTTTTTAAACTGCATTTTATAAAAGTTTTAAAGTTCAGTGCCAGGTCTGGTGGTGCATGCCTTTAATCCCAGCACTAGGGAAGCAGAGGCAGGTGGATCTCTGCAAGTTCAAGACCAGCCTGGTCTACATAGTGAGTTCCAGGACAACTGGGGCTACAGTTGTAGAAAAAAAAAGTTTAAAGGTTCAAAATGCTTTTTGTTTTAGCTGAATATATACTGTCTTTATACAAAAAGTCTAGTCTCTATTCTCTGAATCCAAATGCTTTATCTATGTATTTATTATGGTTGTGATGCTGGGAATTTAACCAATGGACTAGCACATAAAAGGAAACAGCTCTATCACTGAGCTACAGCCTCACACCCTATTCTGTAAAGGCTGATGCCCTAGTCAAGAGGGAAGAAGCAAGTTTTGTTTTAAAGAAAAAAAGTACTTATTAAAAATGTACTTTATTTTATTTTATTTTTTCATCCTGTTTGCAGTATCATACATGATCATCAAATTCCTGCTAGAATGTTCAAATGTGGCAATTTTAAAGCACAGTGGTATCTCTGAACAGAACTATGGATTCTGTACACCATAATGTTAAAGGGGAACTTATTCAATTTGTGATTTAAATTACAGTTAAATAAGAATACTTATAGTTTCCATACCACTAAACATCTGTCTATATATATCTTTTTCCTATATGAACCTCAAGTAAAAACAAGAGCAGTTTACCATCAAGAATGTAACCGAGGATAAGAGGGGGGACCAAATGAAAAATGGAAGCTCTTTCAATGTGGTTTGTTATCATGGTTTGTTAGTTGAAACAACAGTGGACACATTCCCAATACCAAGATGGATATGAAAAAAATAAATTAGCATAATATCAAAATTTGTAGCTTACTTTGTGCCTTTTCACAGAAGTTTATCTGAAAGCCTAAAGTGAAAGAGATAAGTTCCAGTTGATTTACTGAAAATTAAACAAACCAAAATCAGAACATGACATTGCATTTTTAATTACATTTTGAATAAAACTTATGTAAGAGTAGTTCAAATTATATTACCCCATCAGCACAGAAACCATAACATGGAGGCTTTCTTTAAAAATTCAGCTCTTTCTGATGTCTTACATGGTATTCAAAATTTCAATCATGTTATACTTTATTTTTAATCATGTTAGTCTTTATTTTTCCCCATGCATTCATTATCAAGTTTTAAGGCACTTCCATCAATGTTTGCATTAAACCTACAAACTCAGAATATATATATTACAAGTTATTTTACTTATTTTACTAATCCAAATTACTGACTTAGAAGTACCCAATCCTAAATACCTATATATCTAATTGCTTGTTCTTCATTAGTAGGATCGAAAGGTTATTCCTGGACAAACTGTCAGCCCATGAAAGGAAACAGCCAGAATTGACCAGACTCCAAGTCAACAGCTCCAGAGAGAGTGGACTGTTTTACCTCTCATCCACCTGTGCCCCTTTTCTAAGCCTAGGGAACAACCTGCGGAAGAGGGGGCGTGGTAGAATGTAAGGGCTGCGATTGGGGTGAATGGTGAAACTACAGCAATGTAGTCTGGACACTCATTTGATCAACTTGATTGAACAAACAACCTGTCACCCCCCACTGGATGGTGGGGCTGTAGGGGTTTGGGCACAACAGCCTGCAGATAGGTTTTGCATGAAGGATGCTTGTACTCATGGATTATCACTTATAGCTAAAAAAAAAAAAAAAAAAAAAGAGAAAGATGCAGGACAGTTATGGCAGAATGCATGATCTGGGATGGGGTGGGGGTGGGGGTGAGGGAAAGGGAAATAAGCCTGAACTGAATTGGAAAAAATGTATGAAATGCACAAAGCATCAATAAAAACTAAATTAAAAAAAAAAAAAGAAGTACCCAAGTAACTATCATCCATGACTAAAAAAATTTCTATAAGGTATAAAACTTAAACACATTTGCAAGGCTTTCTAGTCAGCTAATCTCAGTCACAAGAGGAAAACTACTGAAGCTGAAATTTTTCTACAGTAGGCCTGGGGGATGCAAGAAGCAGTGTACTTGCTTGATATCATGGCAAACACTTGCAACCCCAGCTCTCAAGAGGCAGAGGCAGGAGGATCATAAGTTTGAAACATGCAAAGGCCACATAGCAAGAACTTGTCCTAACAAAGCCTGGTGGTTTTGCAGAATATGCTTTTACCCCCAAGTTTACCAAGTAGATTAATTATGTGCTTTTTCTTAGCAGTCTACCTATTCTTGTGGATATTACTGCTGGGTAATAAAGAGTGATGGGACAGTTTGGCTTATTCAAATATAATCACAACATGTAGGAAAAAGAGCTAAGTCTAAAATTCTTAAGATTCTAAGAAAATATCATTTGTAGTACATAAACTGAAAAATGCAGCTACCAATCACAGAAAAACTGCTCTGGCACACCACAAGAGTTAATCTTTGAATACAGTACTGGGGAAGCCTGGAAGGCAGTGCACTCAGGGCCCAAGTGTATAGCAGGATCAGAATACAGAAAGAAAAATGACAATTCTATGTGTCTGCAGGCTCAAGTATCTAATATTGTCAGCCAGCCTATCACCAAGCAAAATGAGCAGAGAGGTGGAAAGGGCTCCCTGAAAGCAGCAAGGAGAGAACCTAGGAGAGATGCCCCAATCTAAGAAGCAGGTCAGGCCCTAGCACCTACCACAACAGGAGGAAGCCAAGGAAAGGAAACTCTCAAGGCAATAGTTAATTTTCTCTTTGAAACTCTAAATATGGTGCATGGCTGCAAAACAATAGGCCTCATACACTCACTTCTGTGAACTATTTCTCACTCAGAGTGGTACCACTGACAAAGCAAAAGCTAAATTAAACATAGTACTTCACCATTTCCTTAGTAATTTCATTACTTTTCAAAAAAACATTATAAAATGCTATTTTAGTTGAATTGCTTTTGTGTGTGTGTGTGTGTGTGTGTGTGTATGTGAAAAAGACCTGTGTGAGTCAGAAAGTCAGTCCCTACAGTGCAGATTTGGGAAAGTCCCAAATAGCTCACTACACTCTTCATATTCTTGCATACGATAGTAGGAGCAAAATGACAAGTTACCAGTACCTTCAACTTTACAGCACACAACATGCAAGCTTGTGCCTGTGCTGTGAAGCCCACTGTTTAATTTTAAGGTTTCTCTTATCTCCTAAATTCTGTCTTTCCATTCATTTAGCCCAAGTCTTTCAGCACTGGAAATGCTAGCTAAATCTGTTGATGTAACTGATTAATGCTAAAAGTTTTGTGTCTTTTTTTTTTTTTTTTTTAAGGGATTCACAATATAAGAGCACAACTGTTTTCAGATCACATTGACGTTGCCCAGTTTGCCATACAATTAGGTAATTGGTGCTAGCATCCACAGATGAGGTATACCATTCATCATTTGTTTTTCTGGGACTGTGTTACTTCACTCAGCATGGTATCTTCTAGCTCCAGCCATTTACCTGCAAAGCTCATGATGTCATCTTTCTTTACTGCTGCATAGAACTCCATTGTGTAGATTTACCAAATTTTCTCTATCAACTCGTCAGTTGAGGAGCACTTGGGTTGGTTCCAGCTCTTTGCTATTGTGAAGAGAGCTGCAATAAAAATGGCTGTGCAGTAAGATGAGTCTTGTGGGTACATGCGCAGGAGTGGTATGGCTGAGTCAGGTGGCAAGTTCATTCCAAGTCTTCCAAGGGTTCTCCACACTGCTTTCCATAGTGACTGTACGAGTTTACATTCCCACCAGCAGTGGATGAGTGTTCTCCTTTCCCCACAACCTCCCCAGCACTTGGTATTTGTTTTCTTGATCCTAGTCAGTCTTATTGGAGTAAGATGATATCTTAAAGTGGTTTTAATTTGAATTAATCATTAGCGACGTTGAACACTTCTTAAGATGTTTCTCGGCCATCTCTAATTCCTCACTTGTGAAGTTTCTGTTCAGCTCTTTGCTCCATCTATTGAGTGGGTCATTTATAGTGTCTTATTTCTTGTATAATCTGGTGAGCTACCTACATTCTATGACTTAATTGTATGTGATCCTCCTCTTCAGATGCCCTCTTGCAGGTGAGGGGAAATCAAGTCATTCAATTTTCCTGGCCCACCTTGGCAAGTTTAAGACTATCTTAGATCCCCCAACCCAAGAAGTAGCATCAAGTCATAAAGCAGATGCTGGTAAGGCTACAAAAGAACTAGCTAAGAACTAGAGCTACAGGGCTTTCCTCCTCTCTCTTGCTTCTGCCTCCTTCCCATGCTCTTTCCCCTCATTCTCACCCTCTCCCCTCAGTGCTGAGATCCCTTAAATGTCCATAACCTTCAGAAATCTATAATTTATTATGGGAGGTGGTCCATAGTAGTTTAAAAACCTGTTTAAAATATAAGTAAATGGGCTGGAAAGATACCTTACCAGTTAAGAGTACTAGCTGCTATTGTGGAGGACCCAGACTCAATTCCCAACACTCACATGGCAACTAACAACCATCCATAACTCCAGATCCAGGAGATCTGATGCCTTCTTTTGGCCTCTATGGACAGTGCATGCACAGGCACACTTGCATACATGCAGGCAAAACACTCATACACATAAAATACATAAATCAAAATATATTAACCATATAAGTAGAAAAACAAGGCAAACTATTTAATAACAAAATAAAATGAGGGGCACCACACCAGCATTTCAGATCCTCCAAGAAACTTAGTCATTTTCACTTAGTTCCACTTTTCTCTAATATAAGTTAGGATGGTATCCAGTAATTGCTATGTTTGAAAGCTGTGTAAACCTAGCTGTACTTGTGTGTTGCTCCTACTAGAGTTCTGCAACAGAAATTAGAGATGCCTCATGTCACAGCTCAGGGACAAAAATCTTCCTTCTAGCACCAGCATGAAGTATGCTTGCCACCTTCCAAATGCCACCTCAGAATTCTGGTGTGTCTCATAGTGCAGCTATCCACAATGTATCACGACAACCCTAAAGTTATCCAAACTGTCCTTATGAGTGACTTCTACTCAATTGCTTTCCTTTATATTTCCTGACTTTATCAAAAGGGAGCTTCCCTAATTTGGTCATTCCAGGATATTTGCATCACCAAGCACCAGTCATCATTTTAAAAATACTAATCAAATTCTTTCCATGCTTTTTATGCTCAGGATTATATAGTCCTTATATGCCAGCACTTTTCTCCTTGTGGCCAACAGCCACCTTATCTACTGCCTGGCTGTAACTGAATACTACATTGTTTCAATGCGGCATGGTATATTCAAGGAGAACTATAATCATGAGACAGTAGGTAAGGAATTAACCTCTATCAAACTCCATTTCTTCATCTGTAAAATGCAGTAATACCCAAAAATGTTCCAGGACAATTCAATTTTGCATCTAAAATGTCCAGTAAAAACCCAAACTAAGCCAGGCATGGTGGCATACACCTTTAATTCCAGTATTCAGGAGGCAGAGGCAAGTGGATCTCTGTGAGTTTGAAGCCAGTCTCATTTACATAGCGAATTACAGGCCAGGAGCAGCTACAGAAAGACCCTGTCTCAAAAAAAAAGAAAAGAAAAAGAAAAAAGAAAAAAGACCCAAACTAGAGCAGGTTTTTATTGTTACATCTTCATTGTCCATGCTCTCTTCCTCAGATGAGCAGTACCATCTTATGGACCTTCTCCAGCTCAACCTAAACAGACCCAGTCCTCCTTTTATTCCAAAGAATCTTAAGATAGTTCACAGGGAGGAACTCTAGAGGATCCTCCTCATACTCTAACACCTTGATACTATGACATCTTTTTTCCATCTTCAGTTTTTGCCTGCTGACTCTCCCTAAGGAAACTAAAGTTTCTTTTCCCCAACAGAGGGAGACAGCAGTCTTAAAAAACTCTTCCCCATGGGCTGGAGAGATGGCCTAGCGGTTAGGAGCGCCGACGCTCTTGCAGAGGACCCGGGTTCGATCCCCAGCACCCACATGGCGGCTGAGAGCTGTCTGAGACTCCAATTCCAGGAGAACTCCAGTTCCAGGAGAATCTGACACCCTCTTCTGACCTCCGCGGCATCGCACGACACGGGTGCACAAACTTGCATGCAGACAGTACATTCATACACATACAGAAATAAATAAAATTAATAAAAAAAAAAAACTCTTCCCAGACCTTTCAGTCTAGACACTGACCATAAATAAATTCTGACTGCTAGGGATATCCTCAGCAACATACCATCTGCTCAGCATACATCATACCTGAGTTCAATCCCTAGCACCACCAAAAATAAAGAAATCCTCTGACCAGTTGTAGAGTACATACACTGTAAGATCTTCCTCATTCCAGAGGAGTCTTGCCCCAATGCAAATAAAGTAGAGGGGCCAAGAAGAATGAATGCTAAAGCAGACTGACCTTCCTAGGTTTTCCCATGTAAGCTATGAACACAGGATACGTAATGAAGTCTCCATGAACATCTGAAGAGACAAGGCTCCAAGAGCTTCTGGACAGCTGAACACGGACATTCCTGGACAATTACCTGAAAGCTCCAAACTCCCTTGATCATACCTTGCCCTGCACATCTTCCCATCTATATCCTTTGTAACCTTTATAATAAACTACTGAACTTGTTTCCTTAAGTTCTGAGACATTCAAGAAAATTAGCTGAAAGAGGGCAGAGAGCTCCAACGGCTGAGTGGTGGGTGAGGGGCACACATATAACACCTGGGGTTGGAGCTGGTATCTAAAGATGGGGAAGATGATCACCCCATGGAATCTGATCTTATCATCAAATAAGCAGTATCAGAATTGAATAAGAAGACACTCAGCTATTGAAAACTGATTACCGGCTTGCTGGTGGAGACCAATATGCACATCTTTATGGCAATGCCAGCTTTCTGTGTTGACTTTGTGGTATATATAAGAGCAGAAGCAAAAATGATTTTTCAGACATCTCAACTGCAATACTTCCTTGGCACAGTCTGGTATCTGAGGACTCCCATAACACCACTAAAGTGACTACTTCTCCATGACAAGCACCTAATCCAGATCCCAGGAAAACTGCCAAAAGATTTACCTTAACAATGTCACTTGCTTTTCAGCAACGCCAAGCAATCAATAAATGTAAGTATGTCATTCATTTGTATTTGTGTGTGTGTGTGTGTGTTTGTGTGTATACACAATATATACCTGCCAGCACTTTTTAAAAATTCTATTTTAAGGGGTATTGTTCTTGAATAATAAAGCTTGCATAAGATAACTGCTTTCTTCTTTTAAAAGGCCCATCTTAGACACTGTCTTTTTTGTTTTAAATGCCCGTCTTGAACACTGTAACTAGCTGATGCTCCTTTTCACTCTGCTGCCACAGTTCAGCCAATCTTATGACTCCCTGCCCTTGAATCCTTTCTATAAGCCCAGACCAAACACTTGAAGATTGGGGGAAGTTAGGAGAAAGGTTTAAACAAGCCCATTAACAAAATAGTAGTTTGCCTAGTTGATAAATTTAATCAGAATGAAGCATATGTTGTTAGTTTCATACCAAATGAGTTTTTATAATTATATATAGTGTTAAAATTCCATTGTCTTTCAAATCCACTGGCATCCTGGGGCGAATAGCTAAGTCTTCTATTTACTTACAGATTCATAATCAAAATGCCTCTACAGATTCACTATCTTGTACAAATTTTGGGACTCCATATAAACACAGCCATCAAGAAATACAAATGATCCAAAATCAACTCAAAACAGGATATTTTAAGAGTACTTAAAGCTTCCATTCCTGGAAGTATCTCTCTCACCTATTCTTCAATTTGTATTTCCTTTGGGAAAGCTTCTCCCTTCATACATGAATAACTGAAATATACCTTAAAGAGCTCAAAGAACCCCTGAGAATCCCTGTACAGTAGGAAGAGTATGGACACAGCAAGTCCCCCACCTCTGCTGGAACATCATTTAATGCCAGTTTCCTAGCAAACCCTACACCTACCTTTAAAGTGTGTTTGTGATTTAAGGGCAGTGTGGTGGTTTGAATGAGTGTCCTCCACAGGCTTTAAGTATTCAGACATTTTGTCTCCAGTTGGTGGCACTGTTCTTGGAGGTCTTAGATGGTGTGGCTGTGCTGGAGGAAGTACGTTATTGGGGGCAGACTTAGTGAGTTTAACAATCCTTGTGGTCTCTCCAGTCTCTCTCTGCTTCCAGTGCTCACTGCAAGATGTGACCCTCGGCTTGCTGCTCCAGCCCCGGCCACCATGCTTCCGGCCACAATGGACTCTGATTCCCCGGAACTGTCAATCATAACATAAGCTCAAATAAGCTCTTCCTTTTTTTTTTTTTTTTTTTTTTTTTTTTTTTTTTTT
>VZQC01003740.1:409152-415760 GCA_009823505.1 Rhizomys pruinosus | reverse complement strand
AAAGGGAGGGAAAAAAAGGGGGAAGGGAAAGGGGAAGAAGGGGAGGAAGAATGAGAAGGGAAGGGAAAAGGGAAGGGAAAAAGGAGAGGGAAGGGGGAGGGGAGAACTACAGTATTAACATCCCATCCTAAACAAGTTTCAGCATACCATCCCTCTGACAAGATATGCTAGAGAAAATTTAAGAAACCAAAAACATGTATTTTAGTTGGCTCAGCAGTTAAGAGCACTGGGTACTCTTGCAGAGGACATGGTTCAATTCCCAGTACCCACACAGCAGCTAACAACTGTCTGTAGGGGGATCAGATGGCCTCTTCTTACCTCCACAGGCACTGCAAAACACAGGTGTGCATGAAGACAGTACACTGAGACACATAAATAAAAATAAAAATAACTATTTTTTAAAAAATACATATTTTAAAAGTTTTTTCTTGATCTCATTTAGATTAATTTTGGGTATCCGGGCGTGGTGGCGACGCCTTTAATCCTAGCACTTGGGAGGCAGAGGCAGGCGGATCTTTGTGAGCTCAAAGCCAGCCTGGTCTACAGAGTGAGTTCCAGGACAGCTGGAGCTACAGGGAGACCCTGTCTCAAAAAGACCAAAAAAAAAAAAAAGATTAATTTTGGAAGGGAAGGGTTTGAGACAGTCTCCCTGTAGCCCCAGCTTCCCTGGAACTCAATTTGTAGACTGAGCTAGCCTTAATCCACAGAGATCCACCTGCCTTTGCCTCTGCCTCCCAAGTTATTGAAGCCATACACAATGATGCTCAGCTCAAAATGTTCTCATTTTTAAGGGCACATAAGAGAACTGCAACATGTGCTTTAAGGGAGAAATAATTTGCTATGCTGGACCTGTATTAAATAAATAGTAAAAAAAAAAAAAGTGTTCAGAGCTAGGAGTCAAGCTCAGCTGGTAAACTTGTGTCCTTCTTGAAGGCCAATCTCAATTGTCACCATGATGAGGTCTAGAATCACCTGGGAGAAGAGCCTCAGGCCTCTCTGTGGAGGATTATCTTGATCAGGTTAAGTGGTCCTTGTAGGGGGCACTATTCCCTGGGCTGAGATCATGGACTACATGTATAAAAAGGAGAAAATAAGCTGTACCTAAGTATTTATTCATCGCTGCCTACTTCCTGACTGTGGACAAAATGTGACCAGCAGCTTCAGATTCCTGTCACCTTGTCTTCCTCCGTCATGACTGACTGTAGAGCTGTGAGCCAAACTAAACCCTTCCTTACTTGACTTGCTTTTGCCATTTTATCACAGCAACAAAAAATTTAACTAAAACACCATCCACAAGGACTAGAGTTTGATTCCCAACACCAATTTGAGAAGCCAGGTGTGGTAGCACACGCTTATAATCCCAGAGCTGGGCAGATTAAAAGAGGAACACCACTTGGGCTCACTGGCCAACCAGACTAACCTGACTGGAAATCTCCAGATCCCAGTGAAAGGTTGTCTCAAAAAAGTTCAAGGTTGACCTCTGATCTCCACATGCATGCACATTCACAAAAATACCTCCAATATATACATACATACATACATACACACACACGCATGCACGTGCGCGCACACACACACACACAGAGCATTCAATACATGCCCCTTGCCCCTAAATTCTAGGACTTGGAATTCTTCACTGTCTGCATAGTCAGGTTTTGTGGTTTTATTTTTCTATTTATGAAGTACTTAAGATAGAACTCAGGGTTTCTTTCATGATAGGCAATACTAACAACTCAGCTATACCCCTAACTCCACATTCAGTTCTTTAAATCACAAACAAAACAAAAATAAACAATCAAATATAATCAAAGGCAAGGCTTCTCATTCATGTTTTATATATGTAAATATTTGGGGAAGGAAAAAGTACATAATCTCTACTTTCTCTTAATATATATACTTCATGGTATTTTTTAAAGTTTTGTTTCTATACAGAATAAAGTTATCATAACTGACATTTATAAAATGCTCAGCTGACAGCTAAGTATTTGAGTACTAATCAGATGTTTTCTGCTATATACCTATACAAGACCTAACTAGAAAAAGAAAACTGGCTGGACCAACCCATTAAGACAACCAGAGGTACATTTCTATTACAGCTATTTCCTTTAGCAAGCACTTCACAAATGTCTGGACATGTTGGCACATAGCTGTAATCCCAACATTTATGAGGCTAAAACAGCAGGATTACAAATTTGAATCCAACAAATTTGAATCCAAATTTGAATAGGAGACATGGCAGGACCCTGTCTAAATAAATAATAAATTCTAACTATGCTAACCACTTTGAAACATTTTTAAAGTGACATTTCTCAACTCCTTAAACAAAGTTTAAGGCTCCATTTATTTTGCTGCCTTAAATCTTTTTAAAATTTTATTTAGTGTGTATGTGCATGTGTGCATTCAGGTGAATGTGTGTGAAGGCCAGAGGTCAACATACATAATCTCTTTCTCGGTTGCTCTCCAACTTTTTTTTTGATACCCTGTCTCCCACTGAAACTGAATCTTACCAATCTGGCTAGGCTGGATGGTCAGCAAGCTGCAGAGATCCATCCGTGTCTGCCTCTCCAGGGCTAGCATTACAGGTGTATGCTGCTGTGCTCAGCCTTTGTGTTTATGCAGAAACACGTTGCTGACTGAATTATCTCTTCAGCTCCTTAAATCTTTATAAAAAACTCCTTACATTTAAGAGGTCTACTATGTTTTAAATGACCAACAACTAGAGCAAGTACCACATCTAACAACCTTTGCATATTCATAATTTTATAATTTTAAGATGCATTTAACTTAATGTGACTCTCACAATGGTCTATATATAAGCTATGTAACATCTCCATTTTAATAGATGAGAAACTACAGAGTTAAGAAAAAATGTGGGAATTTCCTAAGGGCATAGAGCTTGAATGTGGCAAAACCTGAACCCTCTTTCTCTAAGCCCAAATAGAGTCCTCCCCACTTCAATTTTTTTGTTTCTAAAACACTGTACATGCAAAGGTGCAGCTACCAACACAGAAGAAACCATCCCACTGATGCGGCTTTGCTGCAGAAGCTGAACTCTCAACTGACAAGCTTCACTCAGCTGAACTCGTCATTCTGGAACGCCCAGTGACTCTGCTCATCACGCCCATCATAGTCTACACTTCCACCCTGCTCTCAGAAAGTAATTACCTGATATGATTCCCACTAACTTAGCTAAATTCACTGGGCTTTTGATCTGCCACAACAGAAAACTGGCTAGGCTCTTGAATGAACAAAGCAATCCTGTATTTTAATGTTGACTAAAATTTCTTGGCCTAAAGAATTACACCAGTGGCTAGGCAGGGAGGCACACGCCTTTCATCCCAGCACTAGGAAAGCAGAGGCATGTAGATCTCTGTGAGTTCAAGGCCAGCCCGGTCTACATAGTGAGTTCCAGACCAGCTGGGGCTACAGGGAGACCCTGTGTGAAAAAGACAAAAAAAAAAAAAAAAAAAAAAAAAAAAAAGAATTACACCACTACACTGTAACATTCGAGCAATCTCCCAATTAAATTCATTTATAATGACAAAGTACTGAGGAAATATGGAGAATAAAAAGCCTATCTTGCTGGGCATGGTAGCAACCTAGCACTTGGGAGGCAGAGGCAGACAGATCTCTGTGAGTTCAAGGCCAGAGCAGTCTACATAGTGAGTTCCAGGCCAGCTGGGACTACAGGGAAACCCTGTCTCAAAAAAGACCAAAAAAAAGCCTATCTCACAGTAGCTTCTTTGAGGATTTTTTTTTTCTCTCCCTCAGAAGAAAGCTTATCCCAGTGTCAAATATATTTTATACTACTGTTTCTCCAACTTAGCAAGTACATCTACATTTTGATAGTTTTAGTCACCAAAAACAGGAGGGAAGAACCAGCTACTCAGCTTATAAAGGTTGGGTATGTCTGTGAATGGGCATGAGAAAAAAATGAATCAGAATGAACGAAAACACTCAAGCATATGAGTAGTAACAAAATCAACAACTCTTCCCAATTACCTGAGATAGGAATGCCTTAAAAATGGCTGAATCAGAAGTCTAAGTGCTTATATGAAAATGTAGCTAAATGACCAAATGATGGCTGTTACAAAGCCAAAGAGTCACTACAGTTTCCATTCCATCTACACCACCCCCCACCCCCCACAGCAAATTTACAGCTACCTAAGATTTCTGATTATTATACTGTAATCATCTGAGAATCTTCAGATCTAGAAAACATGAAGATTTAGTCTGAAGCAGAAAAAAAAATTTCTGAAATACTAAAAGGGACTGCTCAAAAGTGAAAAACGGTGACAGCAAGGTGACAGAATGGCCCTACCTGCTGATAATAAAGGTTCAAAAGAAAGAAAGAAACATGTGAACTAGATCATGAAGGGCCAGGGACTCAAGGTTTAAAGAGATGAAGAGACAAATCTAGGTAGCAGGATGGGCACTGCCAATAACAATGGCCAACCCAAGGGGCAGCCTCACTGTCTCCCAGGCCCCTGCTGGATAAGAAGTATTCTTACTTTCCAACTGAGAAACTGAAGCTTGGAGAGGCTAAGAACCTTGTTCAGACTCACTAAATGTTTAAGTCCTGACTAGGGGGATTCAAGCAAGGAGTCTGTGGTTCTTGGCCTTTAACATTAAGAAATAAAGTAAATAATGTCTGCAACCTGTACCAAGATTGAGTCATAAATGTCAAGCCATGGAACAGTACTGCCATCCAGTCTGACATGGTGCCTATCCCACAGGAGCTGTTCAGTATCTGTTGGATGAAGCACAACCTATGTGTCTCACAACTGAATCTGAATCCTGTTGGTTGGTAGGCCATGACTATGAACAAATCCAAGAAAGGCAGTTTTTGGGTAGCAAGCAGAAGCCTAAAGGTTGGGCATAGGATGGAAGAGCAGGCCAGCCTGAGAAACACAGCAAGACCCCACCTGAAAAAACAAAATTTTTCAAAAAAGCCAAAAAGGGTCACTGGTCATCCATAAAGAATGAGAGGTTTTGCTCTAACATAGAAAAAAAAAAAAAAAAGAAAAAAGAAAAAAGAAAAAACACTGCTACTTAAGCTCAAGCTTTTATAACTCAGATTGTGCTAAACAACACCTGAAAATGTTAAGCACTTCTCTTCATTCTGAGCAATCAAAGCTCAAAAACAAGGTTCAAGAACAAGGTATAACTAGCATGTAGCATGTACCTGAATCAAAGATAGGCACAATAATGATTTAAACACTTCAATAGTGGCGTGGTGGTGTACACCTTTAATCCCAGCACTCAGGAGGCAGAGGCAGGCTGATCTCTGTGAGTTCAAGGCCAGCCTGGTCTACAGAGTGAGGTCCAGGGCAGCTGAGACTAAAGGAAGACCCTGTCTCAAAAATACAAAAATTAAAAAAAAAAAAAATCAGCAGTGATTCAAAGTGGATGTAGGGCCCTTCTCTCTTTTCAAACTGGTTCTGCATATCACAAAGCAGAGGAAGAGGCGCGCAGAGAATATCACAGTAACTCCTGACCACATGACTTATTGAGTTCCTAGAAACTCTTTCCTGCCCCAGTTCCTTTGCACTTGCTGGCCCCTCTGCCTAGGTCCCTCTTCTGTTCTTCCCAGACATCTGTCCATCTTATCAAGAAGACTGCCCTATTATTCTCCCATCACAAAACCCAAGCCACTCTTCCTGTTTACCTACATGTCTTCCAGCCTCCATCCTCACAGAGCTGCAGGCTCCATTAAGAGACTGGTGGATTCACTCTTCTCTATATACTCAGCATTAAAGTACTATGCCTGGTGCTCAGCAATTGCTCAATAAATGTGTTATCAAAAATATAATCCATGCAGCTTTTTCAAACTGCCAGCTTCTTCCCTCCAGGAAGAAAAAAAAAAAAGCCCCCGAACTTGAAGTATATACAGTTTCCCCTACATTTATTATGTGTGCATGTGCAAATGTGGAGATCAGAGGACAACTTGTGGGACTCAGTTCTCTCCTGGGTCCCAGGGACTGGAATCAGATCAAACTTGGTGGCAAGTCCCTTTACTGACTGAGCCACCTTGCTGCCCTTAAAATATCTTTAAAGTTTTAAGCCACCCATTTTGGACAAGCCATACAACCCTAAATTATCTTAGTAGACCATAAAGGTGTGAGATTAGGAAATCAATCTTGTTCTCTGTATAATGGAGTATGCTGCAAAGCAGGCATTCAATAGCAAACTCAATTTGAATCAATTAGCTCAGGCCCTGCACAAGACATCTGAATGCTGACAGGGCCCTACTTATACACCTATCAAAGCTTTTGATGTTATTAAAATTATCTTATGATAAAGGATAGAATGAATGAAGATCCTGTCTCTGCTACTTGAATCATGGTGTGGTTTCATAAACACGAATCTGTCGAACTTAACTAGAAACAAGGCACCCTTCAGGGAGACTTAAATCAAAACAGTAATCACGGTCATACTGAATACCAAGGGTATCCAAATGACTGCTAATAATTCAACGTCAGTTGTTTGCTACAGTTTTCAAAAGATTAAGCTTCTCTATTTCAAAAATAGCGTCAATACTAAAAATTCCCCAGTAAACGTAAACCACCCTCTGCCAAAACCCATACAGACCTAATAAGCCTTCCCAA
>VZQC01003740.1:381652-404152 GCA_009823505.1 Rhizomys pruinosus | reverse complement strand
CCCATAGCTTCGTGTTTGGCCATGGGACCATCAATCTCATAGCTGTGTGTTTGTCCACAGGGTCATCAGCCCCATGTGTGCCCTCTTCTGCCTGTCTAACAGCCCCACACCTCTGGAACTATAAGCCAAAATCAGTTCTTCCTTAAGCTGCTTTTGGTTATGATATTTTATCACAGGAAGAGAAAAGAAACGAATACACAAGCTATTTGTCTAATGCTGGGCTTGTGATAAAAGTACATGTATTTGCATTACTATTGGTATTTAAACTAATAGAGAAGAACCAGGAATAAGAACTACTGATTAAGTCTGGGTATGACTAAGAAAGGACTTTGGTTTGTTTAAGCTCATGATGCTATTCATGTGCTTTTTACTTTTTCATCTATTTTTGTTTTTCTTCTATGCTCAAATTTTATGTTTGTTAAAGGGCTCCCCAAAGTTCAATTTCTGAAATCCTATCTCCCAGTACTGGGACTGGGACTGGGTCTGAAAATGATAGGACGCTTGTGCTGGATAGCTTTAGTGTCAACTTGACACACCTGGGTTGAGGGAGCCTCAATTGGGGAATTGGCTCCATTGGACTGGCCTGTGGCCACTTCTGTGGAGTATTGTCTTGATTGTTGGGCAGTGTGGGAGGGCCCAGCCCACTATAGGTGGTGCCACCCTGGGCAGGTTTTTGTGTACCTTATAAGAGGGCAGGCTGGGGGGGCTGGAGAGATGGCCTAGCGGTTAAGAGCGCTGACCGCTCTTACAGAGGACCTTGGTTTGATCCCCAGCACCCACATGGCGGCGGAGAACCATATGAAACTCCAATTCCAGGAGAACTCCAGTTCCAGGGGAATCCGACACCCTCTTTTGACCTCCTCAGCATTGCACGACACAGGTGCACAAACTTGCATGCAGACAGAACATTCATACACATACAGAAATAAAATTAATTAAAAAAAAAATAAGAGGGCAGGCTGGGCATGAGCCAGGGGAGCAAGCCAGTGAACAGCATTCCTCCATGGCCTGTGCTTCAGCTCCTGCCTCCAGGTTCCTGTCCTGAGTTCCTGTCTTAGGCTCCCTAAGTGATGAACTGTGACCCAGGAGATGTAAGCTGAATAAACCCTTTCTTCCTTTTATAAGTTCCCTTAGTCATGGTGGTTTATCACAGCAACAGAAAAGTGACTAATATAGTTAATTGGTACCAGAGAGTGGACTATTGAGTGACAGACCTGACCTTGGTGTTTTGGGGAAGGATTGTGGAGGCTTTTGGAACTTTGGGCTGGGAAGATCATTGAATGCCTAAAGATCATTGCTATGGAGCTTGGAGCAGTTTTGCTGAAGGAATTATAGATGATAGAGGCCTGGCTTGTGAAGTTTCTAGTTTCAAAGGGAAGCAGAGATCATCAGGACTGTTTAATCTATAGGCTCTGGTCAGCTGGGGCTGAAGAATGAGCTGTAAGTAAAAAGAGACCAGAACCTGAAGTGAACCCTTTGTTGTACTGGGACAATTGATGCTGGTTAGCTGGGGCTGAAAAATCAGCTGTAAGTAACAAGAGACCAGCATCACTGTGGTGAAATCTTCTGAGATTTCTTCAGGGTCAGCACACAGAAGCTATGTTCCAGAAGGGGCTGAGCCTCCATGTCAAGCCAGAAGCAGGACTTGGTAACGCGTAAGAGTCTCCTGTATGGTTCCAGTGTTGAAAGCATGAAGGGGTCACAGAGAGCAGCTGAGGCCTGGCACTATGAGAGGCCGGGAAAGGCCACTGGTCAGAGTGTGGCCTTGGTTGCAGTGAAGACCCCAGGATTCCAAGGGTCAGGAAAAGAAAGAAGTTGAGGTTTTGCATCAGGAAAGGTCAGAATCAACCTCAGTTTCAGTGGCGAGCCCAGCTTTTTGGAGATGCCGGGACCGTGGGACAACCACCAAGAGCAGCAGCAGGTGTGGAATGGAGTCGGCCTGGGTCTGTGAGATGAGCTGTGTGTGCCATTGACGGCAGAGTTGGAGAGGGGGAGCTGCCGAAACCCTTTGGAGTCCAGAAGATTGTGAGTCCCAGGTGTCCAGCCTTGAGCTACTTGCTGGACTTAAGTTTGTTTGAGTGTGCCTGATTCTTCCCTTTGAAATGAGACAGTACTTGTTTTGGATTTTACAGCAGCCTACAGTTAAGAGACTTTTAACAGACTGTGAACTTTTAAGGGTTTGGACATTTTAAGGACTGTGGGGCTTTTAAGGTTGTACTGTCTTAGGTTGTGATTAATGTTAACATCATACCTTGGGGACAAGAACTGGAAAGGTGGTGGTTTAATAGTGATGTGTTTTGTGTGTCAGGTTGACAAGTGGTCAATTGTGCTGGATAGCTTTAGTGTCAACTTGACACACCTGGGTTGAGGGAGCCTCAATTGGGGAATTGGCTCCATTGGACTGGCCTGTGGCCACTTCTGTGGAGTATTGTCTTGATTGTTGGGCAATGTGGGAAAGCCCAGCCCACTATGGGTGGTGCCACCTCTGGGCAGGTTGTTGTGTACTGTATAAGAAGGCAGGCTGGGCATGAGCCAGGGGAGCAAGCCAGTGAACAGCATTCCTCCATGGCCTGTGCTTTAGCTCCTGCCTCCAGGTTCCTGCCCTGAGTTCCTGTCTTGGGCTCCCTAAGTGATGAACTCTGACCCAGGAGATGTAAGCTGAATAAACCCTTTCTTCCTTTTATAATTTCCCTTGGTTGTGGTGGTTTATCACAGCAACAGAAAAGTGACTAATATAATGCTTAAAGAGATAATTAAGACAAAAGTGGTCATATGGGTAAGCCCCGACCAAATGTGTGTAGTATTTTTATAATTATATTTGGGATACAGAGGGAGATCTGCGTGAGGAAATTAAAAGATGGTGATTTACAAGGCAAGAAGACACAACTCAGCAGAAAACAGCTTTCCCTGCAGCTTGATCTGGAGACTTCCAGCCTTCAGAACTCTGAGCAAATTAAATTTTGTTGTTTAAGCTACCTACCCTATGGTACTTTGTTATAGAACCCCCAACGAACTACTACTATGCATGGTTCAAAAACTTAATTGCTCAAACCAAGCTTAGCTTTCAGTAACTGGCATAATCTTTTGGCAGAGGTGAAGGCAGGATGGATCAAAACCCAGCAAATTCATGTTTATAAGCCAGCTCATAGAAATCCCATGTCAAAACTGACATACTTGGAAAGAAGGAATCTCAATTAGATTTCTTATATGGGGTTGGCCTGTGGGTGTGTCTGTGAAGCATTTTCTTGATTGTTGAATAAAGTGAAAGAGCCCAGCCCATTCTGGGCAGTGCCACTCCCCTGGGCAGGTGGTCCTGGGTTGTATAAGAAAGCAGGCTGAGCACAGGCAAGAGGAGCAAGTCAGTAAACAGCATTCCTCCATAGTCCATGCTTCAGTTCCTGCCTCTAGGTTCTAGCCCTCTGTTCCTGCCCTAGCTTCTCTCAATGATGAACTGTGATCTGGACATGTATGCCAAATAAATCCTTTTTTCCCCAAGTTGTTTTTGGTTACAGTGTTGCATCACAGTGTTTCAAATTAAGACCTCCTACATGAGCCTGGAAATCCAGGCTCTGTTGTGCAGTGAGATGTTGGACAGGTTAATACCATTGCTTAGAGTAAGATATGGCAAGATCAAAGTTCCCTGTCCTATAAGAAACTGCAAGTAATGTTTGCATATCTCCTGATTTTGGAGACTGTTGGGAAATCTAGCTTGCTGCTGCTTTTTGATTCATGGCTCAATGCTTAGAATAAGAACATGTTTTTTACTTCAGATTCCAAATAAAGCAAAAGTAATTTACCAATGCATTTCACCTCAGAACTCCACTTTCAGCCTCTGGGAAAGTAATCAGAAGGGCCGGACACCACAAGGTGGCTTTAACAATCACCAGCTATTTCCTTGAAAGGCTCAGCAGATAAATTTAAGGAAGACCAATCCCTTTTCTACCCCCAAATAACTAAGGCTTAGGACCAGGTTATCCAATGGCTAAATGTGGTCTCTCCAGGCAAAGAGCAGTGGACTGTGAAGGTTTCCAAGCATCATTTGAACAGTGTGTTCAACTAGAAGTACAGTGGTGCCTGCATATGAGAAGCTTTGACCCATTCAAAAATAACCAGAGCTTCAGGATCCAGGACAATGGCTCAGTGGCTAAGAGCAATGGCTCTTCTTGCAGAGGACCCAAGTTCACTTCCCAGCACCCACATGGTGGCTAACAACCATCTGTCACTCCAGTTTCAGGGGATCCAATACCCTATTCTGACTTCTGTGGGCATTGCACAACATGGGTAAACTTACATATATGCAGGCAATACACTCATATACACAAAATATTGATTTTGAAAGGGTGCAAATTGAAGAATTCAGGGATGGAAAGGTGAAGATATATATATATATATATATATATATATATATGCACTAAAACAAGCCTCATAAATTATTAGTGATAAAATCTAGAGGGTTAGTACACTGATAGAAACTATTGTATTTTCAACTTTATGACTGAAACTTTTCTTAATATCGTGGAGATCAAAACCACAAATCACTCAGAATTTAAATATGTTGCTAAATTATGTTGCCAAAAAAATTACAAGCCAAGCAATTTAACTTAAAACCTAAGATGGGTGTGATGGTATATACCTTTAATCCCAGCACTGGGGAGGCAGAGGCAGGCAGAACTCTCTGTAAGTTCAAGACCAGACTGATCTATATAACAAGTTCTAGGCCAGCTAGAGCTAAAGGGAGAGCCCATCTCAAAAAGACCAAAAAAAAGAAAAGCAAACAAAAACAAAAAATATAAATTTATATTTTATATTGTTGGCTAACTAGTGATTGCCGAGTTTAGTAACTACTTAAGGGAATGTATAGAACATTTTTGTCACTTAATGTTTGTTTGATTGGGGTTTTTTAGAGTAAATAACAGTATACAGGTTGAATTTAATAGCATTCTTTCATTTCACTGTGTCTTTTAAGATAGTCTTGCTTTGCAGCCCAGGCTGGTCTTGTATAAAGAACTGGTGACCCCCCACCCCACCTCAGTTTCCCATGTGCTAGGATTATGGGCATATGCCCTCTTGCCTGCTATGATGGCTAATATTGTCAACTTGACAAGCTCTATCATCACCTACAAGACAAACTTCTGTGCATATCTGCAAGAGTTTCCAGAATTTGAGGTGGGAAGACTCACCCTAAAATGTGGGCAGCACTATTCCATGGGGTGAGGTCCCAGACTGAATCAAAAGGAGAAAGCAAGCTGAGCAGCAGCATCCATCTCTCTGCTTTCTGACTGTGGATGCCATGTGACCTGCTACTCTGCCCTTGCCTCTGTGCCTTTCCCATCAGGATGGACTGACTGTACTCTCAAACCATGAGCCAAAAGAAATTCTTTGTCCTTTAAGTTGCTCCTTGTCAATCATTTGGTTACAACAATAAAACATGTAACCAATTCATCTGGTTTCATTGTGTCATTTGGTAACAGATTTAAGTTACATTTCATATACCATATATTTTACCTGCCTACACTGCACAATTCATTGGGTTTTAGTATAGTTATAGAGGTATGAAACCATCACAAGAATCAGATTTATGAAACTATCACAAGAATCATATTTAGGCTGGGCGTGGTGGCGCACGCCTTTAATCCTAGCACTTGGGAGGCAGAGGCAGGCAGATCTCTGTGAGTTCAAGGCCAGCCTGGTCTACAGAGTGAATTCCAGGACAGCCAGAGCTACAGGGGGACCCTGTCTCAAAAAGACAAAAAAAAAAAAAAAAAAAAGAATCAGATTTAGAACATTTTCAACACTCCCACAAGAAACCCCATAGGTTTTACAGTTAAACACCAGTAACTCCCAGCCAGGTCTCCCTGCTGTAGGCAAGCACAAATTTAATTCCTGTCTCCATAGATTTGCCTATTTTGTCCATTTAATTCAAATGACACCTTACAGTCATGTGGTTTCTGTCTGACTTCTTCAGCTTGGCATAATGTCTTTTAGGGTTCCATATTATGAGAGGCTTCAATATTTCATTCTTTTTGAGGACTAGATAATGGCACATTGTATCCATTTGTCCATTGATGAGCATTTGGGGGTACTTTTACTTTGGGTTATTCTGGATAATGTGGCAGTGAACATTCCTATGAGTTTTCCTGTGGACATAAATTTTCAAATTCTTTGTATGTATATACCTGGGAGTAGAATTGATGGGTCTTAGGGTAGCTCTACATTCTCAGGATATGTGAGGATTCTGATTTCTACCCATACACACCAATTGTTGTAATCTACATTTTTTTATTCTAGCCTCCCTAAGGAGCATTACTGTGTTTTGAGACATTCATCTGTAATATCCAATGCACTGAACATTAACAGACATTGCATGTTTTAGTAAACTACAAAAGGAAACCTGTGCTTGCCCTTAAAAGGGACTACTGTGGGGCTGGAGAGATGGCCTAGTGGTTAAGAGTGCCTACTGCTCTTACAGAGGACCTGGGTTTGATCCCCAGCATCCACATGGTGGCTGAGAACCGTCTGTAACTCCAATTCCAGGAGAACTCCAGTTCCGGGGGAATCTGACACCATCGTCTGACCTCCGCGGCATTGCACGACACGGGTGCACAGACCTACATGCAGACAGTACATTCATACGCATAAATAAATAAATAAAAATTTTAAAAAAGGGACTACTGTGAACTCTTGTGACCATATATCAGTGACATCTGATTGAATCAAACCACATGAAATTCATTTTATTTGTTTGTTTGGTTATTTTTGGTCTTTTTGAGACAGTGTCTCCCTGTAGCCCCTGTAGGCCTAGAACTTACTATGTAGACCAAAGTGGCTCTCAGAGAGATCTGCCCTTCTTGCTTCCTGAGTGCTAGGATTAAAGGCATGCACCACAACACCAGGCTTCTACATGAAAGGCTTCCATATGAAATTCAGTCAGTCAGCGGGGCTGGAGAGATAGCCTAGCGGTTAAGAGCACCGACTGCTCTTGCAGAGGACCCGGGTTCGATCCCCAGCACCCACATGGCGGCTAAGAACTGTCTGTAACTCCAATTCCAGGAGAACTCCAGTTCCAGGGGAATCCGACACCCTTTTCTGACCTCCGCGGCATTGCACAACACGGGTGCACAGACCTGCATGCAGACAGTACACTCATACACATACAAAAACAAAAAAATAAAAAATAAAAAAAAGAAATTCAGTCAGTCAGAGCCCAAGAAAGTCTTCTTCTTTTCAAGGGATATATGCAGGATATTGGCCTATTGTATTAACCAGATACTAGTAACTAAAATCTGTTAGGAATTAATAGAGCAGTTTATTAGAAATATAGATTAGCTAAAAGATTATTGTTAGACACAGGATACAATTTTTGGAATGTGGAAAACAATTTAATTCCTCAACTTTTGGAGGTAGCAACAAAATACAGTTGGTTATACATAACACAATACTGTTAATGAGCAAAAGAAGATGTCACAGAACAAAAAAGTCAGTTTTTAAAAATTATTTCATTTATCTTCATTTTTCACTATGAAGTCCAAGATGAGCTCAAACTCCCTATTCTTTTTTTATAAATAATAATTTTTAATTTAATTTTATTTATTTTTGTATGTGTATGAGTGTACTGTCTGCATGTAGGTTTGTGCACCCGTGTCGTGCAATGCCGCGGAGGTCAGAAGAGGGTGTCGGATTCCCCTGGAACTGGAGTTCTCCTGGAATTGGAGTTTCAGACGGTTCTCAGCCGCCATGTGGGTGCTGGGGATCGAACCCGGGTCCTCTGTAAGAGCGGTCAGCGCTCTCAACCGCTAGGCCATCTCTCCAGCCCCAAACTCCCTATTCTTATGCATCTGCTGCCTTACTGCTGGATTATAGGTTTCTATCACCATGCCCAACTACCAGGAATACTATATATTCTTTTTTGTGATATGTAAATATAAAAACTTTTAATTATTTTGATACCTAACAAGTACACAGCAGCTAGGCTAACATAATGCAATAAAAAGTAATAAAATATGAATGTCTGATTTATATTTGATTATTTATAACCTATGATTGCAACTCTCATGTGAAATTATAGTAAAAAATTGTTTTAAATTTTTCCACTCACAACAAATTTTATTAATTTATAAAGTTATTAAGTACCTGTTAGACTGAGCTTGATCTCCAAAGTAATTGTTTTAAGGTATTTCCTTTGTTTGTTTACTTTAAAGGTATTCTGATTTTGATTCTGGCATTCAGGTTTGTTTTTCTTTTATTGCTTTCAGACCTCTAAAGATCTAATTTTGTCCCTTCCTTATTTAAGATTTATTAACAAATATTTTCCTTTTCTTTTACTTAAATGGGCTCCTGACAGCTGTGTCTCTGTCTCTCTGGCCATTTTAAAAATCCATAAATTCAGGGCTGGAGAGATGGCCTAGCGGTTAGAAGTGCCAACTGCTCTTGCAGAGGGTCCGGGTTCGATCCCCAGCACCCACATGGCGGCTGAGAACTTTGACTCCAGTTCCAGGGGAATCCAACACCCTCTTCTGACCTCCATGGCATTGCATGACATGGGTGCACAAACCTACATGCAGGCAGTACATTCATACACATACAAGAATAAATAAAAAATAAAAAAAATCCCTATAATCATCCATACTTTGGCACTTGGGTCAGACACAGAAGCACATGGCTTCTCCTGCAGTACCTTATAAAAACTGATCCTCAAAATGCCCTTAAGACAGTTTGTTCCCTCCAATAAAACAGACTAGAAATAGACAACTACGACATGTCCAAAATAACACCTTTAGACTTTATTATGTTTATTTTAATGGTGCCACAGGACCCCACCACCACCCCTGGTGTGGTATGTGCTTCTGCCTTTCTCTCATTCACTCCAGGTTCCTGCATATCACGATGAAGGAATTAACCACAATTAAATCATACCCAGAAATACATTTTTTATGAGAGGGAGGGATCTTTTTGAGACAGAGTCTCCCTTTAGTCCCAGCTGGCCTGGAGTTGGATATGCAAACGAGGCTGGCCTTGAACTCACAGAGATCTGAAAGCCTCTGCCTCATGAGTGCTGAGATTAAAGGCATACGTGCCACCACACCCAGCTTGAAATACCATTTTCATATGCCCTACTTCATGATTTTAGTATTAATAATCATTAAATGGCCTTTATTTTTCTTTTTAATTTTATTTATTTTTGTAAGTGTATGAATGTACATACTACGCATGTAGGTTTGTGCACCCGTGTCGTGCAATGCCGCGGAGGTCAGAAGAGGGTCTCGGATTCCCCTGGAACTGGAGTTCTCCTGGAATTGGAGTTACAGACAGTTCTTAGCCGCCATGTGGATGCTGGGGATCAAACCCGGGTCCTCTGCAAGAGCAGTCGGTGCTCTTAACCGCTAGGCTATCTCTCCAGCCCCCAAATGGCCTTTATTTTGTATTGCCTTACTAATACTAAATATCTCCTGTCATCCCATTCCTTAGCTTCTCCCTAATGAAATTGTCTTTAATTATTGTATTGTAACTTTTCATTATGGTTAGCTTTGAGTAAAAATAGGGTATATTATTCCATTTTCCATTACTTGTTAAGTTTGAAACCCAGTAAGGGATATTTACCATATATATTAAAATGCAAATGTTGGGGCTGGAGAGATGGTTCAGTGGTTAAGAGCGCCGACTGCTCTTGCAGAGGACCAAGGTTCAATCCCCAGCACCCACATGGTGGCTGAGAACCGTCTTTAACTCCAGTTCCAGGGGAATCCAACGCCCTCTTCTGACCTCTGCAGCATTGCATGACACAGGTGCACAAACCTACATGCAGACAGTACATTCATACACATAAAAAAATAAATTAATTGATTAAAAATTATATACATAAAAATAAATTAATTAAAAATTATATATTAAAAAATGTAAATGTCATTTCTGAAGAATGCTCTCCTCAAGGAAAAGTCCATTGTTTATCACTCAAATTATTTTAATTATGTTCATATTTTAATTTATAACAAAATTGTGTTCAACAGCTGGAGATTCTCAGTACTGTGAAGACTGTGGACAGTTTTAAATGTAATCATTTTGACTATTTTGTTTGAGATAATTGTTCAAAATATGACCATAGAGATTTGGTGTTATTATCATTAAAGTTACTGTTACAACCAAAATTTTAAGTTAATTCCTTTGGCTTATACTGTACACCTTGTTACAGTCTCAGAGGAAATGGACACATACAAGTATTTAGTTACTCATACCTACTAAAAATGTTTTCATATAGCTCTGTTATATTTTCCATGTGTTACTTTTGATATGTTTTGTTGCCCATAGCAAAATAATTTGCCTCAAGAAAAACTAGGTTTTACCTCCTGGAACCATGTGGTGCAGTCCAAATGAAAACAGTTTGTTGTAGACAGAGAAACTGCATACCAACTACTGGCCACTGCCAATCTGTCATCCAGAGTGGCTGAGACAGAGACCAGTTTCCAATTTACCAGCCTGAAATCCCCTTTTTGCTGATTACACCCCCTATCAGCAGGAAGCAGTAAGAAAGACTATGAGGCCCCTTCTCTATTATAACAAAAAGGCTTGACTGTTAGGCTTGGTTCTCTCTGAGATCTGGAATTTATGGCTGGCATTTGCAGAGCACAGGGATTTTCCACTCCCTCAATAATCTGTCAGTGACGTCACTTCCTTTTTTCCTGGTGTCCCACCCAAGATGCCTTAAAGGGACTGGCCAGCTGCCATTTTGGTGCTGGCTGCTCTTCTCCATCTTAGAACCCAGTCCTGGCTATCCCTGAAGTAAACTTTCCCTGGAGTGTCTAAGCCTGATGTTTTCCTTTCATTTTGGGTCACACCAACACACACCACAATAAGCACATCTTAATGTCAGCACAGAATTGTAAGGCCTACACATAAACTTTGTTGTAAAGAACTGAAATTTGGACTGGGAGTGTAGCTCAGTTGGTAAAATTCTTGCCTAGCATGTACAAAACCATAGGTTTAATCCCTAACACCATGTAAACTGGGTGTAGTAATGCAACACTTAAAATCCCAGCACTAGGGTGGTAGAGGCAGAATCAGAAGTTTGAGATCATCTTCACTCTTCTTCCACATAGTGTGAGGGCAGCTAGGAGTATGAGACGAGAGAGAGAGAGAGAGAGAGAGAGAGAGAGAGAGAGAGAGAGAGAATGAAAGAAGGAAGAAAGCAAGAGAGGGGAAGGAAGGAAAGAAGAAAAGAAAGAGAGAGAAAGAGAAGGAAGAAAGAGAGAGGAAGGAAAGAGAGAGAGAAAGAGAGAAAGGGTGAGAAAGAGAAAGAGGAGAGAGAAAGAAAGAAAGAGAGAGAAAGAAAGAGAGAAAGAAAGAAAGAAAGAAAGAAAGAAAGAAAGAAAGAAAGAAAGAAAGAAAGAAAGAAAAAGAGAAGGAAGAAGAAAGAATCAGAGAGGGGAAGGAAAGAAGGAAAGAAAGAGGCATCTAGACCGTTCACCACTAGCCTGAAGACTTGAATTCAATCCCCAGAACCCACATGATAAGAGGACACCTGCAAGTTGTCCTCTGATCTCTGCACTATTGCTGTTATCACATACACACACACACACACACACACACACACACACACAGAGAGAGAGAGAGAGAGAGAGAGAGAGAGAGAAACAAATAACCAAAATCTGAAATTTCATAATGAACTAGACTTTTACCACATGTAGACAACAGAGGAGCATTTCAGGAATTGATTCTCTCCTTCCACAATGGGTTCCAAGGACCAAACAGATCATCAGGTTTGTACAGCAAGTGCTTTTACCCTCTAAGCCACTTTGCTGGCTCACAATTCCTTTTTTTGTATAAATTAGCCACAGCTTACAGAAAAAAAGATTTCCTATTATTAGGCTGAAAAAAATGGATCGATTGTAAAATTTAAATGGACAAAAAAAATAATAAAAGTAGAAATCCGAAAGAGGAAAATAAAAGAGTTTCTAGTTGAGCCAGATATTAAGATATTTTAATTCTACATTGATGAAAACTTTGTGCAATGTGCCACATAGAACTAATTAGTAAGAATAGAAATAGACTCAAATACTTATAAGAATATGGCATAATTGCTGGGCGTGGTGGTGCACGCCTTTAATCCTAGCACTCAGGAGGCAGAACCAGGCGGATCTTTGTGAGTTCAAGGTCAGCCTGGTCTACAGAATGAGTTCCAGGACAGCTGAGACTACAGGGAGACCTTGTCTCAAAAAGACCAAAAAAAAAAAAATGGCATAATTAAAGATGGGAATCTCAAAGACAGACCTCTGCAAAAAGTTAAACATGTTCATCGTGCAAACTTTAAAACAAGTGATGAAGGTACCAAAAATTTAGTGCCCAAGACAAAATAAATCATTAAAATATAAGAAGGTCCCATCATTTTTGAGGGTGATGCAAAGATACCAAAAACTGCAGTAAGCAAGGCAAAAGACAGCTGCCTAGAAAAATTAGGTTTCAATTTATAACACTGATAAAGAGCAACTTTCACTAAAAAAACAAACTAAAAAGCCAATATATTCCTGGAGCTGTATAGATGGGTCAGCAGTTAAGAGTACTGGCTGGTCTTGCAGAGGACTGGGATTCAGTTCCCAGCAACCATATAACAGCTAAGAACAGTCCATAACTTCAGTTCCAGGGGATCTGACACCCTCTTCCTACCCCCATACACATTGCACAACACAGGTGCACTTACATGCAGGCAATACACTTATACACATAAAATAAAATAATAAAAGCCAGGTGTGGTGGTGCACACCTTTAATCCTAGCACTTGGGAGGCAGAGGCAGGTGGATCTCTGTGAGTTCAAGGCCAGCCTGGTCTACATAGTGAGCTCCAGCCCAGCTGGGACTAAAGGGAGTCCCTGGGCTGGAGAGATGGCCTAGCGGTTAACAGCGCCGACCGCTCTTGCAGAGGACCCAGGTTCGATCCCCAGCATCCACATGGCGGCCGAGAACTGTCTGTAACTCCAATTCCAGGAGAGCTCCAGTTCCGGGGAAGTCTGGCACCCTCTTCTGACCTCCGTGGCATTGCACGACACGGGTGCACAAACTTGCATGCAGACAGTACATTCATACACATACAGAAATAAATATGTGGATGTAGAAAGGGAGATAAAATAGTAATTGGGTTAATATATACATACTTTTGTATTAATGCTGAGATATTCATTAAAGTTCTAATTTCTGCCAGGTGTGGTGGTGCACGCCTTTATTCCTAGCACTCAGAAGGCAGAGGCAGGTGGATCTCTGTGAGTTCAAGGCCAGCCTTTCCCTTTTCCTACCAGAAAATGCTTATACTGAGTTTTATTTTATTTTATGGGTTGGTCATTTTGTGACAGGGTTTTTCTGTAGCCTCAGCTGGCCTAGAACTCCATACGTGGACCAGTTGGCATCAATTTCACAAAGATCTGCCTGTCTCTGCCTCCCAAGTGCTTGGACTAAAAGTATGCCCCACCAGGCCTAGTTATATTGTTTTATCTGTATTGTATGTGTGTTTGTGTCTGTGTGAGTATGTGCACATGACTCAAGGAGGCCAGAAGAGGGCATTGGATCACCTGGAGCTGGGGTTACAGGTAGCTGAGAGCTGCCTAGCACTGAGGCTGGGAACCAAACTTGTGTCTTCTGCAAAAGCAGCAGTATTCCCTCTTAACTGCTGAATCATCTCTCCAGAGCCTGTATTAAGTTTTGATTCTCAACTCAGATTCACTTGAGTACCAAGGAAGTAAAACAAGCATATGCTTAAAATACTGTAAAAATCTATTCACTGAATTTTATTTTATTTATTTATTTATTTATTTATTTATTTATTTATTTATTTATTTAATACACCTGGTATTACAGGTGTGTAATTCACACACATTCAGTTTTTTAAATTATATTTTCCTAATATTTCACATATAAGCTATCTTTTAGATATTTTCCCCATTATCTTGTAAGTCTAGAATGCAACAATTATTTCTAAGTAGTTTGGTTTCATTTTCAAGAAGCAAAGTTAAGGGATTTGTTGTTTCTTTTCCCTCTCAACCAGGCAAGAATAAGGAGGTGTAATTTTTATGATCCATGATTTTAAAAACATCACAGGGTTGGGGCATAGTTTACTGATATAGCATTTGCCTAGCAGGTATGAGGTCCTATATTTGATAACCAGGATGATAAAAATCAGTCAGTCAATCATGAATACAGAATCTGACAATAGAGGACTGGAGGATCCTGTTTCCTAAGAGGTCAGCATAAAGGTATTTGAATTAACAAGGAAGTGGCTGCATTAGGTGGGTGGTGGAGGTGGTTCTGGGAGTCCCCCTCCAAGGATACAGAGAAGGAGGAGGAAGCTGTCTACACCCATCCTTATTCCAAGATAATTCAGTTCATTCTTTAATGAGAAAAAAAATCCCCCCCCCCCGTGTGTGTGTCTGTCTGTCTGCCTGTATGTCTGTCTGTGTCTGTGTTTGTGGAATTGAGGGTGGAACCCAGAGTTGCAGTCATGCCAGGCAAGCTCCCTACCACTGAGCCATACTTCAGCCCCAGATCTCTTTCATAAAATGAGAATGGCCCTGGAAATTTGTCTCCCTTTTTCAGACAGGGCTTAAGATTCAAAGTTCTGGGGCTGGAGAGATAGCCTAGCGGTTAAGAGCACTGACTGCTCTTGCAGAGGACCCGGGTTCGATCCCCAGCACCCACGTGGCGGCTAAGAACCGTCTGTAACTCCAATTCCAGGAGAACTCCAGTCCCAGGGGAATCTGAAACCCTCTTCTGACCTCCGCAGCTTTGCACGACACGGGTGCACAAACCTGCATGCAGACAGTACATTCATATACATAAAAAAAAAAAAAAAAAAAAAAGATTCTAAGTTCTTTCTTCTCCTAGATAATTGAACCGGCTGTATTAGTTACTTTTCTGTTGCTGTGATAAAACCCTGACCAAGACAACTTACAAAGAATTTATTTTGCTTATGGTTACAGTGGGATAAGAGTCCATCCTGGCAGGGAGGCATAGCAGGAAGCAACTGAGGCAAAATTCTGAGACTGTAGTGATAACATCGTCATACTTCTACCAAATTTATGTCTGTTGAACTTGATCCATTCCTTCTGCTTTCTCTCTTGGAAATTCCGGAGATACTGGGCATCTTGGGGAACAATAGTTCCCTAATGCCTAATGTTAGATGTCGTGACAGACTGACCAACAAGCAGCCAGTGGCCTATGGGAGAAGGACAATGACAGGGAAGACCCTGCCCTGTCTGTAGCAGTCAGCTTTGCCTTTTCCCTGCATACCTTCCAGGCCCTCTGGCCACAAAGCCCTCAGGCGCCTCCACAGGTGCTACAACAGGAGCCCAGAGGTAAGCATTCTAACCAATCAACGATTCTGCTTTCTGGAGAACAACACTGAGTAATCCTGTTCAAACACCTTCAGCACCCAGAGGTACTATAAATATGTAGAGACCTGATTGACAAGGATGGTCAGACTTAAAATCAACTTCAGACTCAATGAAAGTGCTTTTCAGTGCAAAGTAAGAATTTTTTAAATTGGGCTTGCCAAAGAAAACACATTCTGCCAGTTTCCAACTCTAGGTTTTCAGCATCAGAAAATAGATCTTGGATAAACTTCTGTAAGCCTTAAAAATTAATTATTCATATCTCTACTTATGTGTAGCTGCTTCTTCATATGTGTACCACACATATGCAGTGTGGTACTTGAGGAGGGCAGAAGTAAGTGTTGAATCCACTGGAACTGGAGTTCTAGGCAGTTGTAAGCCACCATATGTGGGTACTGGGAACCAAACTCAGGTCCCCTGCAAGAGCAGCAACTCCCTTTAACTGCTGAGCCATCTTTCCAGCCCACAGTTCTGTAAGCTTCAATGAGTTCATTCCTTACTTCATTCTTGGTAACCAGCATCTTCCAAGATGGAACTTATATTTTGTGCCATTGATTACATACTGTTTCTCCTATGCATCTCCACAGGCAACTGAAAGCTCTCTGCAGAAGCCCTCTTTAAGACTTTCTGAAACAGAACCTCATGGCTGATTAACCTTTTATTTCTGTTCTCCTAATACCATGTAATGAATAGACTACATTCTGGAAAATAATAGTTTTTTAAAAAAGAAGGCCAGAGTCTGGGTTAATCCCAATCTTATTCTCTCAGTGTGTTCCCAAGTATTTAGACCTGTGTGCTAATTAGCCATGACAGATGACTCACAGTCTTCCCATCTCTCCAGAGGAAGCAAAAGCTTGCTTCTCCAGTGATCCAGGGGACCTCAAGGAGCCACTGCATGATCCTAGAGGCTTGTGTCAGAAGGAGGAAAGTTCAGTCTGAAAAACTGAATGCAGAAAGAGTCTCAGCCTGGGCAGGCATCCAGCCATCCCCAGTGTAGGCAGCAGGCACAGATGGGGCATCCCTCTATTCAGTGCTGAGAGGGTTTTCAGAATCTTGGCCCTCAAGGTAAGGCCAATGTCATAGCCAGGGCAAAATCTGACTGTCCAAAGTCCACAGAGCTATTAGTGCATTGAGGAGTCAGGTACCTTAAAGTAAAACAGGCACTTTGTGTGGGCATCGAGTGAGCCCAGGAAAGGGGGTTGAGATGAGGTACTTACTGGAGCCAAAGGAGTAGGATTCTGGGTGGTGAGGGGCTTAAAGGGGTGTGATATAAGGTCTGTGAACCCTCTCCCCTTAAGGTCAATGCTAAAATCAACTCTGAACTTCAAAGGAGCCTAGATTAGTTAATGAGATAAATAAGACACAGCACTGAGGTAAAGCTAGTATAGCACTGGCCTAGTGCAAGTTGGAAGGAAGCTCTGGGTCCATTGACAGGCAGCAAGCCTAAGAACAGCAAAAATGGAATGAAAGAAAACATAACCAGGAACTACCTGTAATCTCTGCAACTTCCCCCATGTGTATGAGGTTGGAGCTCTTCTTAGTCGGAACTGAAGATGAAAGGAATGATCAACACACAGACACCTTGAGGGTGAGGTTCTAGCTTTGCTGGTTCTGTGTGTGTGTGTGTGTGTAGGGGGCAAAAGCCCCAAGCCTCTTTATTAGGGGAGGCCAAGAGCTTGCTAATTTACAAGGACAGTAACAAATTAATACCAGCATCCTGAAGGCTGAAGCAGGAGGACTCAGAGAGTTCCACAGCCTGTTTCAAAAATAAAACAGTAACAAAAAAGCAGCCCCCCAAACCTGCCCAAAGCTCCCACAAACTATAACACCAAAAATATCAAGTTGGAATGCATTAGGGCTTTATAAAAACAGAGATAACAAAGTAAAATACAGATGTGCTTGTCTTAGAAACCTGTGTTAATGAAAGCTAGGCACTGTTTCATTCTTGAGATACTTTTATGGTAGGACAGGATGTGCTGCAATACACATGACCAATTTAGTGGAGGCTTTGATCATATTTATAGTCATTATAAGTTTCCCCACATTGGGTTATCCCATAGAAACACTAGCAAAAAGTGTGGTAGAAATACTGTTTATGCTCAGTTATGATTTTTTTTGTCTTTTTGAGACAGGGTCTCCCTGTAGCTCTGGCTGTCCTGGAACTTACTACGTAGACCAGTTCTGGCCTCAAACTCACAAAAATCCACCTGCCTCTGCCTCCCAAGTGCTCAGTTATGATTTTTTACATTCTGTCCAGGAATCTCCTACTCTTAAACAGATGGCATATAAACATTCTAGAAATAACATCTAGGTTTTACTATGAGGTAGGCACTGCTTGTTCTAGGATTTGTGTGTGTGTGTGTGTGTGTGTGTGTGTGTATGTGTGCATCTTTTTGAGACAGAGTCTCTGCAGCCCCAGCTGGCCTGGAACTCACTATGTAGACCAGACTAGCCTCAATCTCACAGAGATCTGCCTGCCTCTGCCTCCCAAGTGCTGGGATTAAAGCATGTATCACCATGCCTGGCTTGTTCTAGGCATTTTACACCCATTTTCTCATTTAATTCTTCCAGTAATCCCAAGGGGTAAGTGAAATTGTTATCTCTTGTGTTAGTGATGACAGAACTGAACCACACCAAGATGGCTGAGCCTAACGAATACTATTATGCTATCCATTACACTAAAGGGATTCTACATCAAGAGTGCCAGACAAAGGTCAATACAAAAACTTGCTCTATTTTAGCTGCTTCCAAAGGCATCTTGATTGCTATTCAGTGTGGTTTTGCATATTGTACTGTGTTTTGTCATTTATCCCCATAGATACATTTTGGCAGTTGCTCTAGTTTGTTGGATCTGCAATGTCCCCCAAAAGATGCATGCCATTTGCATGGTGCTACTACTCTGAGTTGATGGCATTATTAGAAGATGGTGGAACTTTACCAGGTAGGACTTAAGAGGCTGAGCCAGGAGGACTACTATGAGCTCTAGGCCAACTGGGCTATGGAATGAAATTCATCTCTAAAACAAACCCCAAACCAAGACCAGGATGGCCTTGAACTCACAAAGATCCACCTGCCTCTACCTCCCAAGTGCTGAGATTAAAGGCTTACACCATGCCTGGCTTATAATTTGTATCTTTAAATTGAGTGTCATAGTTAGTTTCAGCTGTCAACTTAACAGAAACCTGGCTACATGGGAGGAATGAACCTCAACTGAAGAATTGTCTTGATCAGATTGGCCTGTGGGCATCACTGAGGCATTTTTTAAATTGCTAATTGATGAGGATGGTGCCATCCCTGGGTAGGTGGGATTGTGGTATAAAATAGGTAGCTGAGGGGCTGAAAAGATGGTTCAGCAATTAAGAGCACTTACTGCTCTTTCAGAGGACTCAAATTTGGTTCCCAGCATCCACAATAGGGCTTAATACAGTCTGTAATGCCAGTTCCAGGAGATCTGATGCCCTTTTCTGGCCTCAATGGGGATTGTACACACATGATGCCCTTACATATAGGCAGGTAAAACACACATAAAACAGCAACCAAAAATTTTAGAAAAAAAGGTAGCTGAGCAAGCCAGGGGTACAAGTCAGTAAGCAACATTCATCCACTGTCACTACCTCAGCCCCTGCCTTGGCTTTCCTCAAGGATGGACTGTAACTGGTAAGTTGAAGTAAACCCTTTCCTCCTCAAGTTGCTTTTGATTATGGTGTTTATCATGGCAACAGAGACTGAAATAGGACAGGTGGTACCAGAGAATGGGAGCTTGCTGTGACAGACCTCACCATGTTGTATTGGGGAGGATTGTGGAAGAGTCTGGAAACTGGACAAAGCTGTGGAGTGCCTAGAGCTTGATGGCCTATTCTGTGAAGTGTGGAAGATTAGAAAATGCCTCACAGACCTCCCACGGGCCAATCAAATCAAGATCATTCTTCAGTTGAGGTTTCTTCTTCCCCAGTGACTCTAGGTTTGTATCAAGTTGATGGGTGAAGCTAACTATATATAACACTGAGATTACTATGCAGGAAACTCTTTAAACTGTGTGCATTTTGTTAGGGTTTAGTTAAAAGTAGGTGGTATAATTCACCAACATGCTGAACCTAGCTTGTCTGTCTCAATATGTCGAGAGCAAGTAAAAATATGAAGAACTCACTCACATGTACTTCATGGGATGGATCTTCCCCTTTCCTCAAAGCGTCTCTCACCATGCCCCATGTCTGCTCAACACATGGTTCAATCCAGCCCATTATATTCAGTCCTGGGGATGCTGAATTTCTTGCTCCTAGGCACTTGATTGCAGAGCTGTATTTCCCTTTTCCCTTGGTTGATGCTTTATTTCCTCACTCCTATTTGTTGGTGCAGCTCAAGACTCAGTCCTCAGACCTCTTTATTTTCACTTATTGTCTCAGGCTTAGACCTTTGTTACTTCTTCTACCTGGAAAGCTTTCCCTGTGCACAAGACTTGCTCCTTAACTTCAGATCTGAGTTCAAGATTGTTTTATCTGCTATTCTTCTCTAAGCTTCCTACATAAATTGCACTCCATCTCTAATACCACCTTTCTAAGTCTAATTAATTTTTTCTACACTTATCACTACTCAACACACATCACTTTGCACATTTATTTATTGTTTAGCTTACTTCACAAAATATTAGCCTTGTGCCAGGACTTTGCCCATGTGATTGACTGTTAATATCCCTGCTGAAAGGAATAGTGCTAGGCACAGAAGAAGGAATTGATAAATATTTATGAAGTAAAATGAAAATAGATGATACTTTTCCATTATTTCTTTAGCTAAATTATATCTTCCTAGTTTAAAAACATGGTTTGATTGTTAAGTCTGTTCAAAAAGTTTTATACCTCTTTATCATTCCCAGTTTAATAAAGAAATTATTTCTTTTTGTCTTTTTGAGACAGGGTCTCCCTGTAGTTCTGGTTGTCCTGGAACTCACTCTGTAGACCAGGCTGGCCTTTAACTCACAGAGATCTGCCTGCCTCTGCCTCCTAAGTGCTAGGATCAAAGGCATGTGCCACCACACCCTGCCTGAAGAAATTATTAAATTGTCAAATGAGTTATTCTCTTAGAGTTGTTGACGTGAAATTTGTGGGTTCCAAGAATGTCTCCACTAATTCTCTGAGTTTCAGAACAAATATGTGTAGCTGTGTCTCTGCATCTCTACTGGGGGATGCCCAAGATCTTCCATCAGCTTCCTATAGGCATATTGCACAATTCAAGGTTTTGAATTATGGTGATCTTCCTTGGATGTTGAATAATGTGATGGCTACTCTTGATTGTTTACTTGACACACCTGGGAAGAGAGACCCTCATTTGAGGAAATTTCTCCATCAAACTGACCCATGGGGATGTCTGTGGGGGTATTTTCTTGATTGCTAATTGTTGTAGGAAGGGCCAGCCCACTCTGGGCAGCACCATCCCTAGACAGATGGGCCTGGGCTATATAAAATAGGCAGTAGAGCATGCCAAAGGAGTAAGCAGAGTTCCTTCTGGCTTCTGCTTCAAGCTCTTGCCCTGGCTTCCCTCCATGATGGACTGTAATTAATTGCTTCTGCTCATGCTCACAGCAACACAAACCAAACTAGAGATAAACCTAGTATGCTCAACATGAAACTCATGATTGTCCTAACAATCCAGCTGATCTCTTTGCTATCCTAGAAGCAAAACACCTTGCTATTGAAAATAATCTGTAAGGCAGGTCTCTTATCTACGTGGGTGGTCAGTCATGCTAGCCTCAGGAACTCCAGTAGGAGTTTGGTGGGCACTTGCACTTGGTTTAGTCTGATAACTTGCCACACCACATTGCGTGACTTTAATCAGGACTGTGATGCTTTCTCATGAATTGGGATCCTTTCAGTGCCGAGGACTTTGAGAACATTTTCCACTGGCCAGCTTTTTTTTTTTTTTTTTTTTTTTNAGCTCAGGTAAACTCAGGGCTGGGCTGGGGAAGCAGCTCATTGGATAGAGTTTTTTTTTTTTTTTTTTTTTTTAATGTGTATGAGTATATTGCCTGCATGTGTGTAAGTGCATCTGTGTCTTGTAGTACCTGCAGAGGTCAGAAGAAGGTGTCAGATCCCCTGGAACTGGAGTTCCAGAAAGTTGTTAGCCACCATGTGAGTGCTGGGATTCTAACCCATGCTTCCTTCAAGAACAGCCAGTGCTCTTAACCGATGAGCCTTCACTGCAGCTGTGCACCCATCAGTTTTAAGGTAATGTGAACATATATCATGCTCCCTTGCCCTCCACTGTGTTTCTCTAGAGATGTCTACCATTTTAAACACAGGACAGGGAGAGGACACTTCTCTATACTGGCAGCTCCTTTTTACCGTACTCTCCTGTTGGTCAGTTTCTCGAGATTGAACTTCCAGATTTGGACATGATGCTCCAGTTAGTGCATGTAAGGAACATAATTAAATTATTATAACATAACTTATTATAAATTATACTATGAAGTGTGGATGTTGAACTTTAGGTGATTTTTAGATTAGTCAGAAAGGACACTACACCCAGGCTTCTCAGATTACCAGACACTCACCCCAAAGATTCCTGATGCAGACCACTGGTACCAGAAGCTTCCCAGAGATAACCAGACATGCACCTACACTCGGCTACAGACTACTTAAGCAGAAGGATCCTGACAGCAGCTGCTCACTCAGCTCAGCTCCGCGTGTCCTGAGACCACTATGTGAGTCGCCGCCAGAAGATCCGCTCAGCATCCCTTCGGACTCCCCGGCTTAGAAGACCATCAACAAGTGTCCGGGGGGACGCGGGTGAGCAGCCTTGGGGAGACAGAGAGCTAGGACATTTACTGAAGTGTGATTGACCTATGCGTGAAGAAATGAATTAATAAAGTATACTACATCATAATATCCTGTGTCCTAGACTTCCTTTGGACCCTAAATTCATGCTCTGGACAGTGTCATAAGCCGACAGCTGAAACCCAGCGCCGGGGCGGTCTGGAAATGGGGAGAGAGGAAGCCCAGGCTGGAATGAATGGAGGAAGGAAAGGCCGGAGCAGCGGTGGTGCGAGCAGGCATCCTGGAGGCCAATCGGAGCCTTGGCCTCACCCCTCCCCGCCCCCTCCCCCCCCCCTCCCGCCTCTTCTTGCTTGCTGCGCATCTTCTGG